>JAJTUV010002737.1:0-289808 GCA_021653895.1 Mastomys natalensis
GCAATCATTTTACCTAGAGAGGGGGAATAGAATGTTTGCATCAACCCAGACCTTTCTCCTTATTTCTTCTTCGGAGGAAAGAAATAATACAACAAAGGAGCTTTAATTGAACCATAAACAGCTAATGTGTAGGCAGCAGGAGACCAGACGCACTGAAGTTCACAAGAATTGGAATAAACAAAAGACCCTGCCTTTACAGAGAGGGCAAGCTGGGTTGATCCACCGACGTTTGGTCTGTAGTTTGATCATAAACCGGCCTGCATCAAGGCCAACCCTGTGTATCCCTGGTAACTTCCAGCACAGCAAAGTGCTCACGGTAGGTGCCTAGTCTATCTTTACTGATTGGCTGGTTAAGTAAGATCCCGTGCTGCCTCTGAAATGTTCCCAGGGCTGCTTTCTCTCCATGCTTGGCATCAAAGAAGATTCATTACAGTTTCAAAGAAACGGTTCTGCTATCAGTGCCCCCGAGAAATTTCCAGTGATTCACAGAATGCTTGACTTTCAGGGGTTTTGGAGGGAAGCATTGACCTTCCAGGCACCAGAAGTCATGTTTCAATGTCACTAATGAAATTGATGAGAAAAAAAAAAAAAAACCACAGAAAAATGAGAAGGAAATGTCTCTCTCATTTGCCCAGCAGGTTTTGGAAGTCAGAAACCTCATGTTCTACTCCTCCCTTAAGGATCATTGGCAGTTAATGGTTGCTGAGGGAGGGGGACCATTTTCTTCTGTAGCAAAGCCTCTGAAGAGTAGCTGCTGCTGTGATATAGAACTCCTGAGCCATGCCCATGCAAGCAACGCTAATGAAACTCACTGTGTCACAAAGAGACATCAAAGTAGGAGGGGCTTGTTGCAGAGAAGAAGGATTCCAGCAGGAAAGAGATGACAGGGTGGAATGGGAGTGTATGAAAATGACCAACGTGCATTATATACAGGTATGAAATTGTCGAAGAATAAGAAAGGGTGGAAAGAAGAAGAATGAACAGAAACCCAACGTCTTCCACCAAAAAGCAGCAATAGTTTAAGAAGCAGCAGGCCTAGGTGTCCAACCTAACATGGCCCTTCATTGGTTAATGAGATGTTGGCAAATACCTCTCTTCCCATGTTTTCAATCTCTTTGTCTGGAAAATGATTTGACCGAGGTTGACCAAACTGAGGATTGAAGTCAAAATGTCTTCAAGAGTTAGGGTGATGGGGAGGGAGGTATGGATATGTAATATAAGAGGTAACTGGTAGTAAACAGACAGGAAGCACTGGACTGAATGAACATTTCTAGTTATATTTCATGCTTCTATGAAATCCAATTTCTGTTCACGGAATAGGCTTTAAAATGAACCCAGTGTTTGTTATTTAAAACAATTCCACTTCGAAGTTTAGTCTGGTAGATCAAATACATGCACTTAATTCCTTCCTACCATATCTCAAAAATGGTGAAGGAATTAAAAGGTCAAATTTTGTAATTACAAAGGAAACATAAGAGGGTACCATGGCAGGGCAAGGCACTTAAATGCCTACATGATTGTACAAACTATGGAAACTAGAAAATGGATACAAAAGTAATAACTGACAATATATCAGAGAAAGCTAAACACCAAGGAAGCTATCTACACTTCATATCCCAAATAACTCAACATTCGAAGGTACCACATATCACTGAAAGTGAGAGTTTGGGTGTAGTGTTGAAATCCAAAAGATTGATTGACCCTTTTTAGAAGAAGCAGTTAGTTGCCAGGTTGCTTTCTCTTCCCTGATGGAAGAGGAGACACTGAAGCCAAGAACCACTGAGATGCCAAGTTGAAAATGGGGATTAAATTGAAGGCAGTATTCTGAATATTAAGACCCTCCAAATTCCCTTCCAATACTTCCAAATAATAAGAGCCAGGCTGACACATGCCAAGCAAGAAGTTGGAAAGAGTGCTTTGGGAAACTAATGGAACTCAGAGAAACAAACTAAGATGATATTGGAGAAGGAAGCAGGAGTCAGACTATGTTCAGGTTCTTAGAACATATGAAGGGTTTTGGGATGTCAGCCCCCAGATCAGAAATCATCCAGGGGTTTCAAATAATAGGACATAATCAAGCTTGCATTCTTAAAACAATTATTAAAAGGAGCCATGTATGCACTTGTAGATTAAATAAGGTAGTTTTGGTGATTTGGAAATGTGTGACTGGCCGGGCAGTGGTGGCACACGCCTTTAATCCCAGCACTTGGGAGGCAGAGGCAGGCGGATTTCTGAGTTTGAGGCCAGCTTGGTCTACAGAGTGAGTTCCAGGACAGCCAGGACTACACAGAGAAACCCTGTCTCGAAAAACCAAAAAAATTAAAAAAAAAAAAGAAAAGAAAAGAAAATGTGTGGCCCAGGGAGCAGCACTATCAGGAGGAGTGGCCTTGTTGGAGGAAGTATGTCCCTGTGGTAGTGAGCAATGAGACCCTCCTCCCAGCTGCCTGGAAGACAGTAGTCTTCTCCTGGAGGCCTTCCCATCAAGATATAGAACTCTCAGCTCCTGGGTCATGCCAGCCTGGATACTACCAGGTTTACCTCCTTCATGATAATAGACTGAACCTCTGAGTCTGTAAAGCAGCCCCAATTAAATGTTGTCCTTTATAAGAGTTGCCTTGGTCATGGTGTCTCTTCACTGCAGTAAAATCCTAACTAAGACACTAGTATATCCATTCACATAATTAAAGGAGCTAGTATATCCTTTGTTCAAATAGAAATGACTTTACATTTGTGCCACTTTTAATCCTATAAAAAACGCAAGGACTCCTGTTCTCTTTCCATTCTTCTCTCCAAGTGTGAAGGAGTCATTGGTAGGAATGAGGCCTATCATTGGTATGCATGGGTCACAGAGTGCTGGGCAAGCAGACAGGCAACCGGTGGCCACAAGGCAGTAACGGGGAGCAAACAGGAGCTGCACAGAGATCAAGTAGAAGTGTATATATTTCGGTGCCCAAAGACATGATGAGGTCCTTAAGCAGTATAGAATGCCATATGGAGATATATTGGCAAATGTGTCAACTGATATAGAAGAATATAGATCATTAAGACTGGGGAATGTGGCTCAGTCAATGAATGTTCCACTTTGGCTTTCTGTTGTTGTAGCCAGACTTAAAAAAAAAAATTTAAAAGTGACCAAAAACAATTTAGGAAAGGCATCATTTCATTTGACACCACCAGATAACAGTTCTTCATTGAGGGAAGCTAGGGCAGTAACTCAGGGCAGGAACCTGGAAACAGAAACGGAAGTCAAAATCCACTGAGAAACACAGTTTAGTGGCTTGATCCCAAGTTCTCAGCCAGCTGCTTTTCTTAGACAGCCCACATGCCTAGGGGTGGCACCACTTCAGTGGCTGGGCCCTTCTCCAACAATCAGCAATCAGCAATCAAAAAAATACCCTACAGATGTGCCCACAGGCCAATCTGATGGAGGCAATTCTTCAAATAAGGGTCCCTTTTCCAGGTGTATCAAGTTGAAAACAAGCTTTGCCATTATACCAGAGTATTTACCTAACAGCGTGATATCCTGGGTTCGAGCCCAAGCACCTCCTCAAACAAGTAGTGGCACATGCCCATCATCCCAGCATGAGGTAAACAGAAACAAAAGGATGAGGAGTTCAAGACTGTCCTTTGCTATGTAGCTAGTTTGAGGCCAGCCTGAGGAACATAAGACAGTTTCTAAACAAACAAACAAACCAAAAAAGGAAAAGAGGAATGTAGATTGGCGGTGACAGCATACAGAAGTGGCAGATGATGTTGGCTCATGTTCAGGAGACTGGTTACTTTGAGAGAATAAGTGAAAACTACATCAAACCTGATAATTGCTGGGATTTTTAGTTTTGAAGATACGAAAGAAATAATAATAAAGGACTGAGGGTAGAAAATAATATTGTAGTAGAAACCATACTTTACGTTTTCCACCATCATAAAGTAGAAAACTGTAAGCTAAGCTGTCATTGTAAGTCAGGAACTGTTGAGACAGACTTCCCAGCTCTGTTTGCTAAGAGACATTCCACAAAGAAGAGCACACCATTTTTTGTTAGATCTTAGTTTTTATTTACTATTCTCCGATAAAGTAATGGAAAATGTCAAAGGGACACAAAACACAACTTGAACGAAAGCCCCCACTAGTGAAAATCTGCAACAATCTGGGCATCAAAATAAATGATAGTGATAGATTATGATTGTGTAACGTAGGAATCCATGTACATATAGTGAGATAAATGAGTTAGTAAATGGAACACAAGGCAGGCTCTAGTCTACAAAGATGTCTACCAAAATGTATTGTAATGGCTGTTCTTACAATGTGCTATTAATAGCTGTCCTGTGGAATGGTACGGGCTATATTCCATCTCCTTAAACCTATATAGATATGTGTGACTGCCTCAGCCAACAGATAGGTGGAAGTAAAACGTTATGCCACACAAGGACTACTGAACTTCCACTTTGTTCTCTTGTAATGTTATTGTACATCTCAGTCACAATCCTGGGATGAAATCAGGGAGCCACACAGAAAGGCTTCATAGAAAGGCTCTGGCTAACAGCCCAAGCTGAGGTTCTAGCCCTAGCCATGAACCAGCATCGGTTAGCTATGTGAGTGAACCACACTGGAAGCGTGTTGGTCAGCCCAATTGCTCTAGTTGACATATCACCTTGCCAAAATCACAGATTTAGAAGCTGGCTGGCCAATTATCGTTATAAGGCGCTAAGTTGGGGCTGATTTGCATATTAACAATAAATATCTGGAACAAAAGATAGTCTCTTCTCTACAGTAAGTTGTCAAATAATGTAGAAAGATTGATGGAAATAAAGACTCCCTATTTGACTATCATGACAGTGGCAGTTAATTTAGAAAGCTAAGGGTGGTTGGTGGCTGATTGCCAAGGAACTGGATGTTGGCATGATTTGCAAATATCGCTCCCAAATTTTAATCTATTACAAAGAATGAAATTGGTGTGTTTATAGTGGGGAAACCTGCAGATACCAACAATAGGTAGGTGATGAAAGTTTGTATCACCAGTAACAGGACTAGAGGACATGTGCCTGCCCTCTGGCATTCAGTACTGATAAGAGCACAGCATCATTTCTAGCATATTCCTTCAAGAGGAAGGGCTTCTCACTGAACCAATGGCTCACCAATTAGCTTAGACTAACTGGCCAATGAGCTTTGGGAAATTCATCTTTCCAGGACTAGGGTTACAGATGCACAAGAACAGTTGGCTTTTATGTGGGTACTTAGGATCCAAATTCAGGAACTCATGCTTCTGTAGCCCAAGTGCTCGCAGAGCAAGTACTTTGTTGACTGAATCGTCTCCCCAACCTTTAAACACAGTAGTTTGCAAAGCCACTGAGAAAAAGAAAGATAATAAAAGACTATAATGCTATCTTCTAGTGAAGGAGCCTGTAGAGTTACTATAGCAGCTAACTTTTGGACAGACACTGTTGATGGCCAACTGCTGACAGCAAAATATTCCTGGATGGAATCCTGAACCAAAAGTGTATGAGTGTCAAAATAATAAAGTTGTTAAGGGGTCCATAAGTTAAATGATGGTATTTTACCAATGCAGATTTCCTGAGTTGGAAAATCACACACTGGTAAGTTTGAAGAATGGACATAACTTGAAAGTACATATATAGGAATATTTAGGGATGAAGAAACATCATATCTGTATCTACTTTCAATCTCTGCAAAAGTGCGGAAATGATAATGGATTATAGGTGAAAGAAATTTGGAAATTTTGTGTACTTTATTGGTGATTTTTCTGTTGGTTTGAAAGTATTTCAAAATGTACTCTTTAAAAACCACACAATCGCTCATTTTATCAAATAATTTCAGATCAAGGGTTCATTGCTTAATTTTAACCACCCAGCGAAGTTTGTTCTTCAGAGAAAAGGGGCAAGTATGGGTAGGCATAACCCCAAACCACAGATATGCAAATCACATGGCAAACCAGGCTCCAATTGATACTAATTCATCAACATTTCCATGCCCACTGCTGTATCAGCGCTCTCAACTCCAACCCAGCCACTGTAGGTTTTGCTCTGCTCGTTCCCAATGAGCTGCAGGTGCTCACTGCACAAATAGCCCTATGCCTCATCTAATATAACAAAGAGGTACTCCACTGTGGTAACAGTTTTCACGTGTCATCTATTACACTGGGCAAAAACTATCAACAGACAAGGATAGGAAAGATGGCTCAGAAGTTAAAAGCACTGACTGCTGTTACAGAGACCTAGAGGTTCAATTCCCAGCACCCACATGATGGTTTGAAACTGTTTGTAATTCCAGGAGATGGCATCAGACTCCATTGGCCTCCAAAGGCACCAAGCACGCGCGCTCGCACACACACACCACGCATGCACGCATGCATGCATGCACGCACACAGACAAATGCACATGCACGCACCAAACAGCTTGTGATGGTTTGGATGTGCTTGGCCCAGAGAGTGGCACTGTTAGGAGGTATGGCCTTGTTGGAGTAGGTGTATAATTGTGGGTGTTGGCTTTAAGAACCTTGTCCTAGCTGCCTGGAAGCCAGTCTTCTGTTTACCTCCAGAACAAAATGTAGAACTCTCAGCATCTCCTGCACCATGCCTACCTGGACACTGCCATGCTCTCACCTTGATGATAGTGGATTGAACCTCTGAACCTGTAAGCCAGCCCCAATTAAATGTTGTCCTTATAAGAGTTGCCTTGGTCATGGTGTCTCTTCACAGCAATGGAAACCCTAACTAAGACACTGCCTATATAACAAAATAATACAGTTTTTTAAAACTATGAAGTGTGTATTTGGTGTTCTAACATCTTTCCAGTGTCATTCTTCTTTCAGTGTTGTCATTCCTTGCCCCAGGTGTCCTGATGGCTCAGGCATTTTTTGATGCTAGCTTTCCCAGTTAACAGTACACACAGAAAGCCTTTCCTGTTTTTCTTCCAAATTGTTCTAGTCCACAAACAAGTTTGACAGCAACAAATCCAAATGGCACGTAACTAAATGGAGAAAATTCAACATTATTAATAAGTAAAGAACACAAATAAAAGTACAATGTAGTAACCATTAATTTTATATTAGTACTATCAATATAGAGTTAGAGTCAGGACCATGTTTATGCTATGTATTGGGTATTTTGATATAATTATTCTACTCTTGGAACTTTAACCAGAAACATTCACAAGACGATATTGATGTAATATTAAACATACAAATGAAATGTGCAATATTCATGCTCCCTTTCAACTGGTTATTGCTGAGAAGCGAGTACATACCAAGTATGTGCTAGAATAGAGTTATGTGTAAGTCTTATGATCGATTGACACCATGAAATGTTGCACAACCATGGAAACTCTGAGTAGAAGCACTCATATAGGAAACTGTTTACAAAACGGTGTCAAGTAGAAAGTGAACCATCATAGGCACAATGTAAGACTATGTACAGACTGTAAATTATAGCAATAATACAATAAATAAATAAAGCCATATATGGACCATAAAATACAATAAAATTAAAATTTTATAGGCACTATGTGGAAGTAATGTGCAAGCTATAAATCAAACCATAATAAACTCTGTTCGGTGCTTAAATATCTAATTGAAATGCTCACAGAAATTCTAGTATTATTGTTCACATGGTATAATAGGAAACTGAGGCTCAAGGGGATTTAAACTAAAATTAGAGCATTAATTCTATAAGGAAATGCTTTTATGCCTTGTTTACTGTAGGATCTCCAGTGTCTAGAATGGTGCCTCACATAGACCAGACATTAAATAAGTAGTTCTTGACTACTAGAAATGGCTGGGTCATGAGTTCAGTGTCCCCCTAGAAGTGTACATAGAAGCTAGATATACCAGGACTTCTGGGAACAAACGTGTTTGGAAATGGACTGTAGACCCTACAAGTTCCTTGTTGGGTTGCCTGAGCCTCACTTCCTTTCCTATTGTTTCTTTTCTCTTTGATTGCCTGCCCTCTGGTGGAGCACTGAAGAGTGGGTCAAGGTCATCATGAGCTGCACAGATCGCCTATGTGTTAGTGATGTCTATGGAGTTAACATTCAATTTTGTCTGTTTTTTCGATGCTGCAGAATTGACTAAATGGACTTCCATCATATTTGGAACTAATATTTAAGGTGATGATTGGACTTAAAACATATTAGCAGAATGTCCTTGGCAGCACTTCAAGTCACATTAATTTTCTTTTCTGTATTTGGGGGCCTAATTTCATTACAGATCTGCGTGAGTTAAGACATTTATTTTTCTTTGAGGTGCAGCAATCTCACTTGGGGCTTTGTGTGTGCTAGATAAATATACTACCACTCAAATACAACCTAAGCCCCACTCCCAAATATTTTGCACTCTGAATTTTTCTTAAATGTCAGCAGCTGAAGACAATGTACAAACATTTTTAAATTACATATATGTATTTTAAAAATTATGTGTATTCACGTATGTACATGTGTGGGTGCAGGTGCCTGTAGAGTCCTGGAGAGGGCACCAGATCCACTAAAGTTAGAGTTCTAGGTAGTCTGAGCCACCAAGTGAGTCTACAAGAAAAAACGATAAGCTCTTTATTGTTGAACCATATCTCCAGCCCAACACTCAAAGAATGTCTCAAAAATGATTCATTTTTATTTTTTCCCACATAATGAACTAAAAGCCACAAAATTCACCCTCAGGATGAATAAATCTTGGTTTTAAAATCATCCACACCATTTTTTTTTCAATGAGAATTTTTACAGGAAAAGAAACCACTCAGTTTAAAAAGAACAGCCACACAAGGGTGAGAAAGTCAGTCTCTTTCAAGGGTGAATGACCATGCTATGGGAAGAATGCATAGGGAAAGACCAGGAGAATCACGTTCTTTCATAGGCAATTAAAACCAATGCCCAGTTCAAAGAGACATTTGGCTGCTGATTAGGAGATAGGTCGAGGATAGATCTAGATGCTTCTGTTAGAGAAAGCTGTGCCTTCAAATGTGAGCTCGAAATCAGCCACGCCATGGAATTTCTACCACTTCTATGTGTGGAATCTTCAAGGGGTGCATGAGTGTTCCAATGGAACGGTCTAAGCTGCCAAAAATGCTCAACTCACTATTTATGGCTCAGCACCCACAGTCTCAGCATGTCTGAGCTGGTATCAGAGCTTAAACTGTATATTGCGGTGGAGTGATGTAAAAGGAAATCCAATGGATCTCTCAGGCTACCCCTTTATCTTTTACATGCCACAAATACCAAGTGAGCATCTTTCTGACCATACCACAGTTATTAATAAATCTCAAGTGCAGATGCCTCAAATAATTGGCACTGGTTTGAGATAGGGCAGCTTCTCCCATAAGCAACACTATGTAATGTATTCCTAAGAGAGCAACAGGGACTTATATAAATGTGCTTCAAAGCATAGCAATGAATATGACCTCTGAAGACACATGTAGCAAAGTAAGAAATATCACAGTTCAGAAGTAGTATTTCAACTACAGAGAGTTACCACAATACCAGTAGTAGGTCTTTATTGTCTCTGGAGGCTTCATCTAATAGTAGATACGTATTCTGTGGAGCACAGGGAGTTTCCTGGAGTCTCATTGCTTCCTGCACTTACAATGAAGGGGTAGAGAGTTGTGAATTCCCAGTTTCTCTTATTAACAAGAGAGAACAGCCAATTAGCCACTTAGAAAGAAATCCAGAGAGGCTGGCATACTCCTGGAAAAATTATAAAGGACATTACTACATATTTTCTAAATGATTTCATGATAACTTCAGATGACTGAGTTTCTGTTTTTTTTTTTTTTTTTTTTTTTTTTCGTTTTGTTTTGATTGTGACAAACAAAATCCAGCTGCGGCTCACTAGTGAAAGAAAGGCTACTTTAGTTGAAGGATTTTAGATGAGCAAGCCCAGTTATGGAACAAGAGCAAATACCAGAGAGCTCCAGAAGGCCTTTAGCAAGAGCCACTTCATACTTCATCTGGATCTACTTATCACTCCATTCGTGAATCAAATTTTCAAGAAAGTTCTGAACTGACCTCACTCCTAAAAAGTGAGAGAAGATAGGGTGACTTGGTGGCTGTTGCTGCTGGGACAGAGATAGGGGTTTCTAAAATAAGACTGAGGTGCTATTGCCAAAAAAAATAAATAAAAGAAGTCAGAATAAATGCAGATGAGGGAAGGGACAAAAGAGAAGGAAAGGAAACGATTTTTCTAAGACCTCCACAGCAAAGTCCGTAAATGGGCTGCAAATGGAGTTCGTTGGAATCCTGTATCCTATATCCTCTATATGTACGGGGCTCTGCACCAGCCACAGCACCAGGAAAGGACGCGCGGGACAAAGGACTCATTAAGATTAAATGAGATCATGAGAGCATGCGTGGAGCCGTGGGTGGGGGTGGAGGGTGGGGCTGGATTAAATGAAACCATAAGTGTTCGGGGAGGGGGGGCTTGAGCTAGCAGGATTAGTGTCATCACTACATATCAATCAGTCTCAATCACACTCTCCCCTCCTCTCCCCTCCTCTCCCCTCCTCTCCCCTCCTCTCCCCTCCTCTCCCCTCCTCTCCCTCCTCTCTCCTCCTCTCCCTTCCTCTCCCTTTCTCTCCTCTCCTCTCCCCTCCTCTCCTCCTCCTCTTTCCTTTCCATACAAACATACCACAGAATCGGGCACTTGATTCTCAGATTTCTAGTCTCCATTACTGTAAGAAAGTATAATTCTATTTGGTCATCATTCTTTATGAGCTTTATGTGGTCTGTGAGTTGAATCTTGGGTATTTCAGGCTTCTGGGCTAAAATCCAATAATCAGTGAGTGAATACCATGTATGTTCTTTTGTGATTGGGTTACTTCACTCAGGATGATATTTTCTAGTTCCATCCATTTATATATGAATTTATCAAATTCATTGTTTTTAATAGCTGAGTAATATTCCATTGTATAAATGTACCACATTTTTTGTATCCATTCCTCTGTTGAAGGGCATCTGGGTTCTTTCCAGTTTCTGGCTATTATAAATAAAGCTGCTATAAACATAGTGGAGCATATTTCCTTGTTATGTGTTAGAGCATCTTCTGGATATATACTCAGGAGTGGTATAGCTGGGTCCTCAGGTAGTGATATGTCCAATTTTCTGAGGAACCGCCAGACTGTTTTCCATAGTGGTTGCACCATCTTGCAATCCCACCAACAATGGAGGAGTGTTCCTCTTTCTCCACATCCTCGCCAGCATCTGCTATCACCTGAGTTTTTGATTTTAGCCATTCTGACTGGTGTGAAGTGGAATCTCAGGGTTGACCAAATAGGGGAGCCTTCAGTCCTTCTTAGAAGGAGTAACAAAATACTCAAGGGTGCAAATAAGGAGACACAGTGCAGGACAGAAACTGAAGGAGGGACAGTCTACAGACTATTCCACCTAGATATCCATCCTATGTGCAGTCACCAAAGGTAGAGGTTGATGTGGATGGCAGGATGTACACGCTGACAGGAGCCTGATATAGCTGTCTCCTTAGAGGTCTGCAAGAGTCTGACATACTCAGAGGCAGATGCTCACAGCTAACCATTAAACTGAGCATGGAGTTCCCAATGGAGAAGATAGAGTGAAGGCTGAAGGAGTTGAGAGGATTCGCGACACCATGAGGAAAACAACAATCCCAACCAACCAGAGCCCCCAGGATCTAAACCACCAGCCTGGGAGCGCTTAGGGAGGGACCCATGGCTCCAGCTATATATGCAAGGGAGCTATATATATAAGTAGGAGAAGAGATCCTTGGTCCCATGAAGGCTGGACATGGGGGGTAGGATATTCGAGGGTGGGGAGGTGAGGTACAGGGGAGGGTGGGTGGGGGTACACCAACGTGGAGGCGGGAAGAGGGGGGAAGGGATAGTGAGTTCCTGGGAGGGAGGGGGGGAAATGGGGTAAGGAGAGAACATCTGAAATGTAAAAAATAAAAAATTTTTCAATAAAAAAAAAAAAAAAAAGAAAGTATAATTCTATACTTTACGGCACCTGGTTTACATAACTTTGGAAGGAATGACATGAATGTAAGCCAACACACAAAACTGTTGATACAGTCAAGGAAGTACAACCATATCTCATACAGCATAATAACTTGTAGGTATAAGTATCCTTATTTAGTTTGTGTCCTACTTTGCTTTCTATTTCTGTGATGAAACCCATGACCTAAAGCAACTCTGGAAGTAAAAGATTTATCTTGCTTGCACTTTTACACCTCAGTCCTTTATTGAGAGAAGTCAGGGCAGAAACTCATACAGGAACCTGGAAGCAGGAACTGAGGCAAAGACCACTGAAGGACACTATTGGCTTGCTCCTCCTGTTTTTTAATACAACCCACTGCTCAGGGTAGAACCACCTACAATGGGTTGGACCCGCCACATCAATCATTTTTTTTAAAATGCCCTACACATGTTCCCACAGGTCAATCAGCTGGGAGCAATTCCTCAATTGAGGCTCCCTCTTCCCCAGGTGACTATAGTTTGTGCCAAGCTGACAAAAAGTAAAGAGAGCATTTTTGCTAAGAATAGAACTGATACTGTAGATCATTTTCACTAGTAACTGCTTCCTTAACAAGCTAGATCTTGTAATCCATAAATCCAGAATCTTTCCATATGGCCTTTTATGTTGGCAGCATCTTTAGTCTTCACTGTAATTTATTATTTCTTGATCAAATGTATGCCTAAAGATTTTACTCTTTTTCTGCTATATAATTAACTTCATTTTCTTTTTCTTTTTTTTAAATTAATTTATTTTTTTTCGAGACAGGGTTTCTCTGTATAGCCCAGGCTGGCCTCGAACTCAGAAATCCGCCTGCCTCTGCCTCCCAAGTGCTGGGATTAAAGGTGTGCGCCACCACCGCCGGGCTTAACTTCATTTTCAGAGTGTCCTTTGCTAGAGTGGAAAATTACAACTGGATTTAGTACCTTGACATTGATTGTACCTTGCAATTCTTTTGAAATGTCTTAATTCCCTCTACTATATGTGCTTATGTATGGTGATTCCTTACAGTTAGCACATGTGAGATCATGTGATCTATGTCTAAAGATAGTTCTATTCTTCTTTCTTTCTGATAATGATTTTGTTTCTTGCCTAATCATCCTGGCTAGAGTGTCCTTTAAAATGTCAAATACTACTGATAAAGCAGGCATCATGTCTTTCTTAATGTTAGAGCACGTGCTTTCAGTCTTTCATCATTGAATAAAATATAATGTTAGCTATGGGCTTTTCATTTATACTTTTTGTCACATTAAGAAATTCTCTTTCAATGGGTGTAGTAGCTAATGTCTTTAATCCCAGCATTGGAAAGGCAGAGGCAGGAAGATACCTTTGAATTCAAGAGTTCGAGGCCAGCCTGTTCTACATAGTGAGTTTCAGGACAGCCAGAACTATATAGTGAGATACTGTCCCAAAGATTGAAAAGAAAAGAGAAAGAAGAGAAGAAAAGAAAAGAGAAGAAAAGAAATTTTCTCATTTCTAAATTTGAGTGTTCTTACTAAGTGAGATTTTGTTAAATGTTTTGTCGGAACTAACTGATGTGTGTATATGTTTCCTTTCTTGTTTCACACAGTGAACTTTCATATATTGAAGCTATCCTTGGATTCCATAGTTAAATTTCATGTGATCATTGTCTGCAATGCTTTCACTGTGCTGCAGGACATTCTCTCCCAGCATCTCGTTAGCAATTTCTACAACGGTATTCATGAGGAATACTGGTTTGCGTTTTTATTTTCTTATTGTATCTTTCCCTGGATTTGATATTGAAATGATGGTAGCCTAACTGGAGTTAGAATTTTTTTTTTTAATAATCTGTATACCAATTGACCTCCCTCGCGTAGGAAATGTCCTCTCAAAAGTATCAAATGCTTAGAATTCAGTTGATGGATCCAATCATTAAGAAGGAATCAGATCATGCAGGCTGTAGCTTCATCAAAACATTGCTGGATACATGATTTGGTGGCATTATTTGGAGGAAGCGAGTCGCTGGGGGAATTTCCTTGGGAGCTGTATCTTGTTCCCATGACGTTTTGTGTCTTTGCTTTCCTGGTTAGCATGAAGCAAACAACTCTGCTCTGCCCTATGTACCCAACCCATCATGATGATGCTGCCTTTCCATTGGCCCAGAAACTGGAACCATGTGATCATGGACTAAAACCTCTGAAACCAGAGTTCAACATAAACCTTTCTCCTTTAAGTTGTTTTACTCAGATATTTGGTCACAGTGGCAGGAATTTTTTTTAAAAAGCAAAATGAAACAGAAATGCTCCATCATGTTGTGTATTTTAGAAGTTTGAGAAAATTTAGAGCTCTTTTTTTAATAAGTAACATGTAGTAGTCTGAATATTTGTGACTTCCTTAAATTCACACGTTTACACCTAATCACCATTGGTGATGGCATTATGGGTCACTGGAAAGTAATTAGGTCAGTGGAGACTTAGTGGCCTCCAGAATTGGTGAAAATAGGTAGCTACTGTCTATAAACTACCAAGCTTACATTAGTTTTTGTTATGGCCAAGACAGACTAAAACAGTTGTTAATTCTGTAAGCATTTAAGGATACCATGAGCTTCTGGTCTGGACTTTATTGGTATTTATTTAGAAATCCAACAGAGTCAACTAACCTGGACCCTTGGAGGCTTTCAGAGTCTGAAACCTCCACCAACCGAAGAACATACATGGACTGGACCTAGGCTTCCCCCCTCCTATGTAGCAAATGAGCATCTTGGTCTTCATGCAGGTCCCCCAAGCACCAGAATGGGGCTGTCCCTGATTCTGTTGCCTGCCTGCCTGCTTGCCTGTAGATCCTACACCCCTAAATGGACAGTCTTGTCTGTCCTCAGTGGGAGAGGATGTACTTAGTCCCGCAGCAACTTCATGTGCGGGGTAGGGGGGTAAGATAGGAGGAGTAGCCGGATGATATGCATAGGGGGCCTTTCCCTTCTAAGGGAAATGGGGGGGGGACTTACATGAGGGGGTACTGGAAGAGAGGAAGGGCTGATATTGGGTTGTAAAGTGAATAAATAAACTTAATAAAAATGTATCATCTAGTTAAAAATTGTTTAATAAAATTTGCTAAACTACATTGAAGAAAGTTGGGCTAGGCTGGAGCACCACACAGCAGGCATACTCCTGCCGTAGCATCAGCAACAGTAACAGTAAGCACAGCAGTCTGAGTACATTTATGTGTCACAACTGTAAGAAATAAAATTTCCCAAGGTTATATAGTGAGTAGTTTATGGATACAATTTAGGTGCCTTTAATGCTATAATAAAAGTGGATTCCAAGACCAGAAGAAAGCTTAAGACAGAAACAAAATCTGAAAAATATACAGAGGATCACTTGAAGCGCATTCAGTCCTCCGTGGCAGTAAACAGAGAAGGCCAGGGTCATTCAAAATCCTGACGTGATCAGGAAGAGACTGAGGCAGATTTGCTCTTCTCTGAGACTTCCAGTACTCTTACCTGGAACTTAGACTCCCTGCCAACATGCACACGCGTGCGCGCACACACACACACCCCAAGCAGTTTAACAATGGGAAAAGGAAATAGAGCACTGTATTTGTGGAGTTAATGACTTCAATAAAAGCCCCAGGCCACATTTGACAAACCAAAGCAGCAAAAAGCTGTCAGTCTCTGCAAGTAATGGCATTGTTTTACTTGAAGAAGCTAGGCCAAAATCCAGCTAGGTCTAATTTGAGTTAAAGAAGGAGATTTATAGAAGTGTCGTGGTAGGTGAACTGTAAGTGTTTACTAAGTAGCTCTTCATAACTAAAAGCCTCTGATGTGTGGTATTCGTTGATTTTCATCACTGAAATACTGTCACTGTAGCCGATCACTTGTTCTCAGTGTGACTGTGTTTGAAAGCTTTCTGTCACGATGACAAAGGAGCTCTGAAAATCAGCTATACATAAGCAAAGCTTGCTTTTGACTCGTGGGCTGCATAAATGACCTCATCAGCGCTTCACAACAGCCCTGTTAAATTGGCATTGCTCTCTTAAATAGAGAGACTGGCACAGTTAAGTGTTAGACTTGTTTAATGTCCAAAATCCTTGGCAGAGCTGGCATTCAAATTTGAAAGGATATAAACTGTGTTAAAAACTAAAGCATTTAGTGGTTGCCTCTGGATGGGGAAATTATGGGATTTTGCTGTCTTCTTTTTGCTTAGTTTTTCTACTCTATAATTAAAAATCCAGGACAACATAGCCATGTAGATGTGCTGACAGGATCTATGATGTTTTTCTTCAGAGGCTCAATGGGTTTGTTGCTACTGAATAGTATAAAATAGTTTCCAGAAAACCCATTGAAGAGGCTGGAGAAATATAGCTTCATGTGCGAACACAACCGTGGAATCTGAGTTCTGATCCCATGAACCTACCCAAATCTGAATGTGTTTTTATTTGCCTATCATCCCATCACTCCCATAGTGAGATGGGATGAAGCAATAGGAAAATCTGTGCAAGCTGGTTTGTGGAGTAGGCAAAACCAAAACTTTGTCCCCAGAACAGCAAAGTGGAGACTGGAGAGATAGCTCAGTGGTTAAGAGTGTGCATTACACTAATCATACTTCGGACACGAGATCAGTTCTCAGCAGCCACATCAATGACCCACAACTGCCTGTATCTCCAATTCCAGGAGATATGATGCCATATTCTGGTCTTCTCAGGCACTGCATGCATGTGTTGCGCTTGCGTGCATACTCGCACGGGGAAACATTCATACACACAAAATAATATTTTAAAAATAAAATTGACACCAGACTTAGCCAAAGTGAGATCTTGTAATTCCCACTCCATTTCTGTTATTTTACATAACCACCTCCTTCTCCCTTTTATCACTTTTTTTTTTCCAAAGAAGAAAGTTTTCTCTCTTCTGATAAAGCTGTCTCTTTCAGCCATCTCCTTCTGGGGTCTAAGCTTCACTCATTCTACAGACATTGGTTGAGCACTTATATACCGGACACTATGAGAGATACAGAGGACAGAGCCAGATGCAAATCTAATTCCTACTAGAAGAGTTTATAATCTTTCCCTACCGTGTCTCTGCAGATGTTCTCAGATCTTGTATTGAGCCTGCATATGTTCCAAGTCATCAAATGCTACTGTTTCTATTGTCTCTGATAAATGGAGTAGTGGCTCCTCTGAAGAGATCTACATCGACAACTCTAAAAACTGTGAATAACATTGGTGGTGGCGCCATAGGCCTTTAATCCCATCACTTGGGAGGCAGACAAGTGGATCCCTGAGTTTAAGGTTTGAGGATAGCATGATCTCCAGGATAGCCATGGCTACTCATAGAAAACCCTGTCTCAAAAAAACAAATAAAAACTCTTGAATATTACCTTGTATGGAAAAAAGGTGGTAGTAGATAGGACTAAGAATCTTGAGACTGAATACTATTCTGGATTTATCTCTGTGTGTGCATGATATAACCACAAGTGTCCTTAAAACAGAGAGGCCGAAGGAGCTTTGTCACGGAACAGGAGGAAATATAACCATAGAGACAGATGGCAGTATTGTTGCGGCTAACTAAAGATTTCTGGTAGCCAACAGAAGCTGAACTAGATAAAGGAAAAAGTCTCTTCTAGAACTTCTAGAAGGAGCCAAGCCAGAAGGTACCCCAATTTTAGTTTCCTGGTGTCTCATTTTTGAACAGCCGTCCTCCAGAATTGTTAGATGATAAATTTCTGTTCTTTTTAGCCAGTATATCTCTACTACATGTCCTTTATCACATGTAGGGGAGGCAGATGAGTGGGCAAAGTAGGTTGTTCACTACAGTATAGCAAGGCTCCAGTGACTCCAAGATGACCCACGGGCTCACCCAGTCTCAGTTATTTGTATCCTATCAAAAGATAAGAGATCTAAATTCCACAGGGTGCTCTTCCCACTGCAGTATCCAAATGACATTTTTCTGTGTTATCAGGGTATGAATTATTCTGCCATTTTGAACAATTATAGTTTCAAAGTATGCTTGACGTCTATCTCCTCCTTCACTTTAGAGCCATTTCTTCAAGCTTAGATGATATTTTACAGTTCCTTTAACTATGCCTTGTGCTATATGATCTACTCAAACTGGCCTTTTAGGGCCGCCATTATATGTTAAAGCATGGGACACAGCTGATGCCCAGTAATTGATGCACACACATGGGTACTTTGTGAGTCAGTATCCTTGTCCAAATGTTCTGGATGCAGTCAACAGCCACAGGGTACTGCTGTGCATAAGAACAGGTGAATGAAAGAGAGGGCTGTTTACTCTGCCCTCGATGCTCTACTTAACTGGATGTGGTCTAGAGAGCTCACATCCTATTTAGTAATGTGGTACCAATAGTTGAATGAAATTCCCTTCTGCCTAGAAACTCACTCATCCTTGAGTTCTGAAGCTTGGCTTTATTCAGATTTATTTTCTTTTGTATGTATGAGTGTTTTTTTTTTTCCTGCAATGCATGTGTGCCTGGTACCAGTAGAAGTGTTCAGAACTGAGTCCGGGTTCTCTACAAGAGCAGTTCATGCTCTTAACCTCTGAGAGTCCCAGCCCCAGAACTTTTTTCTCCTCTCCTCTCCTGTCCTCTCCTCTCCTTCCTTCCTACCTTCCTTCCTTCCTTCCTTCCTTCCTTCCTTCCTTCCTTCCTTTCTTTCATTTTTATATAAGAAAATGAGGCTTAATGAAATAAACAAAAATGTCCAGGTCACCAAGCCAAATAGTTCACTCATGCAATAATGTAACAAATCCTTCCTGACTGTTGGCTCTGCCCATCAAACTCCGAGTGGAATGTTGGGAACACAATGAACAACTGAGACAAATGTAAGCCCTCCCCTTCTTGACATTTTAACATAATGGGAAAGACACAGGACAAATTGAGGTGGTTTAAGCAACATGAGTGTGGGGGAGGGACTCAAATGGCCTTGGAAACTATAAAGGAAGACTCATAAGAGTGAAGAGGAAATGAACAGCCAGACTATTAGCTGAAATGCCAGCACAGCTGAGGAGAGAAAGTGGTTTGGCTGTTAACCCAAACAGCAGTTTCATGACCTAAATGATATTTATAATTCCAAGGAGAATAAAGGAAGGCGACTCCCAGGGTCATGACCCTGGTTCCAACATTCCTTTACACTTGGCTCTTTTCTTCCTGTTCCCAGGCAGGCAAAAAGCACCAGAGGAAAAACACTTCAGTACGTTCACTGACTACTGGTGGGCTAAATCCTACACATTTGAACATACAAGCATAAGGAAAATTGATTAGTTTTCTTCTGTTTTTACCAACGGCACCCAGGATTAAAGAAGTTGCCAAAACAGAGATTAGAGGCACACCTTTTGAGTAAGGTTTACAATGAGTTGAAGTGCACAAGAACTTAATAGTATGTACAGTCCAGTTTGGTTCACTCATGTACTGTATCAACAAATCCATCTTAAGATCAGTTGTGTTAACAACTAATAATAATTTGAGGCTATTACGTTCTGAAAGTAACAAATTTGAAATGTAGAAATACATATAATATGGCTTGGGGTAAAACAATTACATTTTGATTAGTCTTATAATTCAAATTTCTCTAGCTCCTCGTTTTAGTTTTCATGAGAATATGCTTCTTTCCAGAGCTCTGTGAACACAGGGTCCATACTTACTTGGAAGGGCCAGTACTGGCCTCATTTGCCTTAAGGAGAAAGAAAACTGGGAACTTGTTCAGTGCACAGAGGAACTGCATTTTCCCCAGCTGTTGTCGCTGTTGCTACAGCAACATTGCCAGGCATTTGGAATTCAGCCCACCCCTGACACTGGTGGGTGAGGCTTGCTTGAGCATAACAGGAACATGTCAAGGTAGACCATGTAAGGAAAGGGCAGGCCACAGCATCTGTAAGCTCAGCTCACTAAGCCTACCAAGGTGACAGGGCGGCAGCAGCAGCAGCAGCAGCAGCAGCAGCAGCAGCAGCAGCAGCAGCAGCAGCAGGTTTCCTTTGGTATCCAGATAGAGGAACCAGATCCACCACCCTATCCCACCCCCTGCTTCCGTCTTCATCTCATTCTCGCGAAATTTTCCAAAGAAGAAGGTAAAACATGTGACTGGAGCTTGACAGAGTGTAGAAATGCAAATAAGACTGACTCCTCATGAGAGCCCAAAAGGACTTGCATAGGTAGAGTGAGGGACTTAACGTAAAAAGTAGAGCTTTCCAAAGCATGGGCTTTGATACACCGGAGAGCTTCCATGGATTGTAAGTAGAGCAATTATCACTAATCTTCTCAGGGTTTGGGACAGCCAGAGGTCAAGGGGGTCAGAGGCTGCATGCCAGTCACTCCCAGCTGTTTGCAATCTATTACAGATTTTTCCAAAGGGGAGATCATGGAGAACACAATCAGGAAATTTGCCTTCCTTTCTCCACAGTCACACATATCTGAATGCACACGTGGACCTTACTACCCACCTGGTTCATGCCAATTATGTACAAGGGAGTGACCAACCGACAGGATGCCTACCTTAAGATAATTGAGGCAGAGAGAGGAGAGGAACTGCTAATATGTAGTTCTGAGTACCATTTCCCAATCCACGTCCTCACACAAGTAAGATATTTATATCTATTTGCACACAGTGGCCTGCATGTATACTTTGCAAATTAATTGTTGCTGACACAGCAACAGATGCCCAACATGAAGTTTCAGCTGTATTTATAACCCATTTGTATTCTCAAAAGACATTTCATCATCACAGTACTTATCAATGAAAGATAATAAAGCATTATTAGATATCTTTTAATTATTTCATTTATGATGCTGGGAATCAAATCCAGGGCTCTATGCATGTTAGACAGGTGCTCTAACATGGAACTTCAACTTCACCTCTATATCCTTTAAAGATAATTTTGACCTAGGTTTATATCTCAGTGGAAGAGCATTTGCCTAGGATGAGCAAATCCTTATGTTCGATCTTTAGCACTGCATATATATATGTGTGTGTGTGTGTGTGTGTTATGTATATATGTGTATGTGTGTGAAATTTAAATTGGCATGCATTTTGAAGTAATTATAAAACATCATTTAAATTTACTTTTATCACCTACTTATAACAAACAAGTTTTTTTTAATCAATAGTGACAACAAAAGTGTTCAAAAGAAGACCACTGCGGTCTTGATAGGGGATAGCAACTAAGCATTTCAAACTCACTCAGTGATGCAGAAACCACACTGAAGGAACCGAGCACAAGTTGTTCATTAAAGATTTTGAAGTATTTTACTTTTAAGTTTAGCACAAAATTTTAAGCACTTTTAAGATATTTTATACTTTTAGTTATCACATGATTAAAATGTAATCTCACCATTAAGTCCAATATAAACACCCACAAGTTACTCCCTATTTTATTCAATCCTTTTTTCTTTTTTTTTCTTTTTTTTTGGTTTTTCGAGACAGGGTTTCTCTGTGTACCCCTGGCTGTCTTGGAACTCACTCTGTAGACCAGGCTGGCCTCGAACTCAGAAATCCGCCTGCCTCTGCCTCCCAAGTGCTGGGACTAAAGGCCTGTGCCACCACTGCTCGGCTTCAATCCTTTTTTCATCCAGCTTATTTTGATTGCATTCTTTTTCCCTCCCCAACTCCTCCCATGTCTCCCCACTTCCCACCACTGAACTCCCATACTCCCATGTTCTCTCTCTCTTTCATATATATAATATATATATATATATATATATATATATATATATTGTGTGTGTGTGTGTGTGTGTGTGTGTGTGTGTGTGTGTATAAGATATATCTTAAACCAACAAAAACCAATAAGGCAAGAAACACACACATTCGCACATGCACACACACACATACACAACACACACACACACACACACACACACACACACACACACAATGTCCATTTTATGTTACACAACTACTCCTGGGCATCCTGCCTCTGCTTCCTGACTGCTGAGATTAAAAGTATATACCACCATTGCCCATCTAAGGGTAAGGTCTTTTGAGTTTTCTGTGTATCATGCCTATCTCAATGTTTTGAGGTACAAAATACAAAACCAACTGATAGGATCAGTAGGCTGAGTTCTAAAAGGATTATTGCTAGACACACCACTCAAATTGATGATGCCAAAATACAGTAAAACTGAAAGTGATGAGACATACTTGTAACACTTGTATCACAAGTTCAAAACCAGCCTGAGCTATGGAGTGAAGCAGGGTGGGCAGGCAGAGAGAGACACAGAGTTAATTAGAATAAGCCACAAAACTATCATATTAATTAGATAGAAGTTTAAGCCCATCCTCAAGGACAGGAAGAGAACAATCCCTTACCCCAGAGGGAACTTTCCTCACTTTCCCCTTCAAAGTTGAGGTTTTTTGTTTGTTTGTTTTTTTTTTTTTTGTTTTTGTTTTTTTTTTGGTTTTTCGAGACAGGGTTTCTCTGTATAGGTCTGGCTGTCTTGGAACTTACTCTGTAGACCAAGCTGGCCTCGAACTCAGAAATCCGCCTGCCTCTGCCTCCCAAGTGCTGGGATTAAAGCACTTTTTTTTTAAAGCAAATCTTAGCAGTTGGCATGTTTATACCTTAAAAATAGTAACTATGACTCAAAAAGAACAGTATTCCTACAGAAATAATGCTGTAAAACCAAATCCAGCATTAGACTATGGCAATGCCTTTACACATTGGTAAACCTATCTCTATGACTGAAGCCAAGACTATATTTCTGTCTCTTTTTAAAAATCTCCAAACCACCAGTAACCAACCCACAGCCAAATTTTGTCCTCTCTGTCCTCCATATCCTTGAAGATGATATATCAATCAGTTCCTAGGGCAACTGCTGATCAAATGTTAAGCACTGAGCCAAAGAACTTGGAGGTCTTCAAAGGTGGTTCAAAACCACCTAGTCCTTGTGGAAAAGCTTGGTATGAAGAATGTACTTGAGAAATGTAGCTCAGTTGGTAGTGTAGTGTGCTTGTCTAGCATGCACAAAAGCCCTGGGTTTGACCTCCAGCACCAAATATAACCAGGCACAATGGTCCGTGCCTGCAATCCTAGCACTTGGAAGGTAGAGATAGGAGAATTAGAAGTTCAAAGTTATTATTAGCTATTTACTGGGATCAAGGCCAGCTTGGACTACATGAAATCCTCATGTAGTCTCATGAATGTCTCAGATAGATAGATAGATAGATAGATAGATAGATAGATAGATAGATAGATAAGATTAGATAATTGGGGAAATTTGTAACTACAAATATGAAAATAATAACCCTTCAGAGCCTGGGTACAGTAATATATGAGGATAGTCCCAGATAATCAGGATTCAGTCTTAGTTTATTTATTTATTTATGTATGCATTCATTCATCTATTTATCTATTTATTTGGGGGCACATGCAACTCAACATATTGTGGAGTCATGGGACAACTTGCAGAAGTCAGTGATCTCCCTCAACCATGTGGATCTCTGGGGCTGAACTCAGGTCAGACTCTGTAGTAAGTTACCTCCTGAGACATCTCACTGGATCAGCAGTAGGCATTTTGAAATGGGAGAATCACATGATCCCAGGAATTTAAGGTCAGCCTGTGTAACACATGGAAAATCTATGTAAGTCTGAAACAGCCTTGTGGATGGAGAGGTATCTCAGGGGTTAAGAGCACTGGCTACTCTTCCACAGAATCCAGGTTTGATTCTAAGAACCCACACAGTGCCTGACATCTGTGTGATACTATAGTTTTAGGAGACCTGATTCCCTTTTCTGGCAACCCTCTTCTGACATCCACAGGTATTATGCATGCAAGTGTTGCACAGATACACATAGGCAAAACATCCAATACATATATAATAATTCTAAAACAAAGTAGTCTACAGCCAGGTATGGTTGTGAATGCCTATAATCTCAGCACCCGGGACCCAGAAGGAGAAGGATTTCAAGATCCTCCACAACAAATTAAAGGTCAGTCTGTGCTATATAGCAAGACCCTCATGATAAAGGTGAGTGTCTTGGTTAGGGTTTTTACTGCTGTGAACGAACACCATGACCAAGGCAACTGTAGCTGTCTTGAGGGCCCAGCATATGGCCTAGTAGAATGTTTGTGAAGGAATGGCTAAAAGAGTGAATGAATGGAAGACCATCTTTATTTTCTGGAGTCAGGGTTATTCTGATGCTAATGATTTTTTTTTCTATTTTTCTGTGGTATAACTTGCATTGTCTTGGAATCTTCTTGCTGTGATTACCCTAGGCATGCAGCATGTTTGTGTATAAGCACTTAAGGCACAGCAGACAATTGAAGGAGCTGGATCAGTTGTACCTGATGGATTAGTGATATTGCTTGTGTAGTTGAAGTCTGTTTATTTTAACTCACTGTGGTGGTTAGAATATTCTTGGCCCAGGGTGCTGTGTCCTTATTGGAGTTGATGTGTCCTTGTTGGAGTAGGTGTGTCATTATGGGCATCAGCTTTAAGACCCTAATCCTAGCTGCCTGGATGCCAGTTTTCTTTGATCATGTTGATTTAGAGGCCCTTGTTTTCTTGGTGTCCTCCATCCCTTCTGGCTCTTATACTCCTGTTTCCTCTTTGACAGGTTTCCTTCATCTTTGAGGAGAGGGATGTGATGGAGACATTCCATTTAGATCTCACTCTGAGTAATACCTGGCTGTGGGTCTTTGTATTTGTTCCCAAATGCTGCAGTAGAAAGCTTCTCTGATGATGACTGAACAAGGCAGTGATCTATGAGTATAGCAGAATGTCAAAAGTAGTCATTTTATCACTGCTTTTTTTTCTTTCAGGACAGTATTATTTGCTGTCCTAGATCCATGACCTATCTAGTTTTAGGTTCTTGGTCACTGAAGCGGCATCAGGTATAGGTTCCATCTCACGGAGTGGGCCTTGAGTCAAATCACACATTGATTCATTAGGCCACAAGTTTTGTGCCACCATTGCTCTAGCATATTTTGCAGGTATATGAAGGGTTTGTGACTGGCTTGGTGTTTATAGTTCTCTTTTGACAGTGTACAGAGTACCTTCCTGTAGCAGACACTGGAATGTAAGAGGAAAGGCTTTATTTAAGTACCAGCTTGACATTTCCATGGTCAAGGACTTGTATATGTGCTGTCTTCAGCAATGGGGCCCTGCTGTCAGTTTGTGGAGCGTAATCTATAGTATTGGCAGAAGCCTAGGTTGTTTGGGAATTCCTGTGGGGCCCCTTTGGCTAACAACTCAAATGAAACCCAATAAACTAAACAAGATTAAATGTAACTCAATCCCAGTACTAGAAGCTTCATTTGGTGACAGGAGATGGCCAGTTGCTACTCTCTCTGCCCCATTATTTGGTGATTTCATTTAGATGACTTTCATATATGTATATATTTTAGCAGGTTTTTACTGTATTAAGTGTCCATTCTATTCCTCAATACTCCTCAGTTTTAGCTATCTCTCTCTGCATATCTTCCCACATCTTTCTTTCTTATTTATCTATTTATTTATTTAATTTTCTTCTCCTATATATTACATCATGAATGTAATTTCCCCTCCCTTCTCCCTTCTCTCCATTGTTTCCCTCCTACCTCCCACCTCCCCTCTCCCCCAGATCCACACCCTCCACCTCCCCTCAGAAAAGAGTAGGTTTCCCAGGGACATCAACCAAATACTGCAACACTGCATAACAAGCTACAATAAGACCAGGCATGAGCCATCACATCAAGGCTAGAACAGGTAGCCCTGTAGGAGGAAAAAGTAAACACAAGTAGGCAAAAGAGTCAGGGACAGCCCCTGCTCCCATTGCTAGGATTCTCATAAGAACACCAAGCTACTCAGCTTGTAGGCAAAGGACCTAGGTCAGAACCCTACAGGCTCCCTTATCTCTGTGAGTCCCCAAAGTCCCAGTCAGTTGATTCTGTGGGCTATGTTCTTGTGTGTACTTGAACTCTCTGGTTCCTGCAGTCCTTCTTCCCCCTCCTCCACAGGACTTCCTGAGCTCTACCTAATGTTTGGCGACATCTGTTCCCATCTGTTGTTGATGACTGTACTAGGCTCTGATCCCAGCACACTCTGTAGGCACGCCAAATTGTAGAACAAAGGTTTTGTGGCTGGGTTAGTATCCCAGTGTAGGGAAGGAACACTTGAAGCCTTGCCTGGTTGCAGAAGATGGCCAGTTCAGGCTCGTGTCCCCCTTCACTAGGTGTCTTTGCTGGGGTTCTCTCATAGATTCCATAGAGGAATGCAAGGGAGATTCCTTTCCCTTGCATTAGGTTTCAACCTTGCCATCTAAATGCCCTCCAATTCCAGTCATTTCTCTCATCATTTTCCCCCATCCCACTTGATTGACTTTGAGATTCCATTTTATACTTGTCAGAATGGCTAAAATCAAACCCCAAAATGGCAGCTTGTCCTGTAGAGGATGTGAAGCAAGGGGGACACTCTTCCACTGCTGGTGGAATGAAAACTTCTACAATCACATTGGAACTCAATTTCTCAGTTCTTAGAAAATTGGGAACAGTTCTGCCTAAGACCCAGCTATACCACTCCAGAGCAAATACCCACAAGGTCACTTGCTCAACTATGTTCATAGCAGCTTTATTCATAATAGCCAGAAACTAGAAACAGCCTAGATATCCCTCAACCAAAGAATGGATTTAAAATACGTAGTACATTATACAATGGAGTATAATGCAGTTGTTCAAAACAATGACATCATGAAATTTGCAGGTAAATGGATGGAACTAGAAAAAAAAAATCATCCTGAGTGAGGTAACCCAGACCCAGAAAGCCAAACATAGTATGTACTCACTTATAAATGGCTATTAGCTGTAAAGTAAAAGACAGTTATCTTATTCTACAGCCCTAGAGACCCTAAGTAGCAAGGAGGGCTTAAGGGGAGCAGGGTGAAAGGATGTCCCTGGGAAGGTTAAATAAAATAAATTTCAAGGGAGGATTGGAGGTGGGTGGGGTTGTGAACAGGAGGGATCCCTCCCACATTTTAGAATGTGAACAGGTTTATTTTGGGTCACAGATTTAGAGATTTAGCCCATCATTAGTCAATTTGTTGCTTGTGGATTTGCATCAAGCCAGTATATCGCAGTGGAAGTGTGTTGGTGGATAGAGCAAGTTGCTCACATCACAGCCAGATCTGGAAAGAGAATAAAAGGGACTATATTACCACTAGTTCCTTTGTGGTCATGTCCCCAAGTGACCCAAAACCTCCACTAATCCCCATCTCTTAATAGTTCCACTATCTCCCAATAGTGCCAAACTAACAACCTCATGGACCTCTGGGAAAAATTCCCTATCCAAATTATAAAAGAAGTGACACAATTGGAATTTGAACTTTATCCTAAAGGCAATAGGAGGAGGTTTCAGCAGAGAAACATCAGTAGTTTTACATTCTAGAGAAATGAGTCTGATTTCGTGAAGAAAAGGGGAGGCTAAAAGGGAGCTCACTTGGAAGCCACCATGGGTGATCTAAGCCAGAGGCAATGATAACCTCAGAGAGGATGCTAGGTGTTGTAAGAGATTGAGAAAATTAGATGAACTTGAGATGTATGTCTGGAGTGGATTTTGTAGAGCTTGGTCATTGAATATACTAAAAGAAGAAAGGGGCCATTGCTAACTTTCAAGTCTCTGTCTTGAACATATTGTAGATACTTTTAATCAGTGGAATGAATTTTTAAACACATAGGATCTTTCGTTCTGTTTTGATTTGATATTTGTGTTTTGCATTGAGTATTGAACCCAGGGCCTCAAACATGGGAGGAGGTTCTACCATATGTGCATATAGCTCAGTGGTAGAGCTATATATGCCCAGCTGCAAATCTTCTGGATAGACAGAACATTTTAAAAGGTGGCTATGATGAACTGTAAGGCCTAAGATCTTTGAAATTCTTGTTAATAAAAGTTGAGAAAGATGTGATTTACAAACTCTAAGCGCTGAGCTTAGAAAATGGAAATATAACTTTGACTATAGTGCCAGCTACTCCCTTATGGGAAAAGGGTTTGAGAGAACCCTTGAATGGGCCTTTCAATTTCACATACGCAAAGCAAAATCTCTCCTTTATTCTTGATGGAAACTGAATGAAATGCCTTTAGATTGATGAACTAAGTTCTCTTTGGTAATATAAATTGTTGCAAAATTCATTTTGCATAGTTCAAATAGAATTGCCTTATGTTTTTGTAGAACTTTTTGCCCTAGGGAACTCTGTCATGTTTTATAACTACTGCTTATTCTTTAGAGAAATGTCTTGCCCAATTTGACTGATCACACTGAGAAAATGATGAATTGAACCAGGAGCAGAATATAGGACTGGTATTAATGTTAAGCAGTAGAGACTGAATTAAATACTAGCTTCCCTATTTTAGTAATTGAGGGCTAGCTTATTCAGACCCTCCTATTAAACCTTCCTAATACAGCTACCCCTTAATCCATTTGTCATGTTATGCTGACCCCCAACCATAAGATTATTTTTATTGCTACTACATAATTGTAATTTTGCTATAGTTGTAAATCATCATGTAAATATTGGTGTTTTCTAATGGTCTTAGGAAACCCCTGTGATAGGGTCATGCCATCTCAAAAGGCTCACAACCCACAGGTTGAGAACCACTGTATTAAACTAACAAAAGTTGACTAAAACACAAAAATCACCATTTCTTTGATAAAGAGAGAGAGAGAGAGAGAGAAAGAGAGAGAGAGAGAGAGTGTGTGTGTGTGTGTGTGTGTGTGTACTATACACCCACAGAGATCAGAACAATAAAATGGATCCCTGGAACTGGAGTTACAGGCAGTTTTATACTAGCATCTGGGTGCTGGGAACAGAACTCAGGTATCCTGCAAGACGACGAAGTGTTCCTAACCCTTCTGCCTCCAAAGTCATCACCTTAAAGGCATGAAAGTCCTGGCAAGACTTAGTAAGGAATTACTAAGCCAATATTACAAGGTAACAGTGTGTGTGTGTGTGTGTAGGCACATGCATGCCATAGTATGTGTGTAGAGGTCAGAAAACAATGTTCTGGAGTCGCTGCTTCCTTCATGGGATCTGAGGATCCAACTCAGGTTGTCAGGGTTGTGGGGCAAGTGCTTTTATCTGATGAGCCCACAAGATAACTATTTACCAGAATGCCAGAGATCTACATTAACTTTTCTTTGAGGATTTTTGAAAACACTTAATTTTTTTATTTTATTTAGAATAATTCACAACTGACAAGAGGACAGAAGTCAATGGCTAGAGTTTCCACAAATAGGAGAGCCTCTTCTGAATACAGTAAGATCCCCAAATGTTCTGCCTCCAGGAAAAGAATGAGCCAGAACAGGGAGAGTCATCGCATAGCTTTAGAGCCCTGTGATTCTCTGGGTTGTTTGGGAAACTGTAAGCCTTGAACTGGGAGTAAAGCAATGCCACGTTGTAGGTGCCTTTGAGAACCAAGCAGAGACAAACAGGTAAGCTCTTTAGGTGAAGATGCCTTTATCCTTGAGCCACAGGTGACCTTCAAAACACTTTTACTATGAGGAGAAACACACAGTCAAAGTTGACCAAGCATTCAAGGAATCCTGATTCTGAAAGGGAAATGCAATAGCAACACCCAACAACAAAAGAAGACCTCCAGATATTTCAGATAGCGGAATTGCTAACAAGACACAAACTAGAGATTAGTTAGGAAATATGACTACCATAACAGAATTGAAAATAAGCTTGATGAAATCTGAAGAGAACAGGAAACTATGAGAAGTGACGTCAAAAATTTCAAAAGGAACCAAATCAAACATAGAAATAACAAAATAACTGAAGTTTAAAACCCAATACTCTAGTAGTTAAGTGCTACTTTTTCTGAACTGAAAGGTGAATTGGTGAGCCAAAAGCTGGGTCAGAACAAATTTTCTAATATTGCAGAGATACAACCAACAAAAAATGAGTAACTATGGAATGTAGAAGATAGATGTTCTCCACTACCTGACCAATACAGATGCAGATACTTACAGCCAGCCATCGGACTCAGCACTGGGACCCCAATGGAGGAGTTAGGGAAAGGACTGAAGGAGCTAAAGGGTTTGCAACCCCATAGGAAGAACAACAATATCAGCTAACTAGACCCCCCAGAGCTCCCAGGGACTAAACCACCAACCAAAGAGTACACATGGAGGGACCCATGGCTCCAGCTGCATATGTAACAGAGGATGGCCTTGCTGGACATCAGTGGGAGGGAGGCCCTTGGTCCTGTGAAGGCTCAATGCCCCAGTGTAGGGGAATGAGGGTGGGAGGTGGGAGTGGGTGGGTGGGTGGGTGGAGAAGCACCCTCATAGAGGCAAAGGGGATGGGGGAAGAGGGAGGATGGGATGGGGGGGTTGTGGAGGGGTAATCCGGAAGGGGGATATCATTTGAAATGAAAAAAAAAAAAAAGAAGATAGATGTTGTAACTGTCAAGATTTGCTATTGGTTAGAAATGGTCTATATTCGTAACTTGAGAAAGTTTGTCTTGCAAAAGAATGATACAGGAGTCTTTCTTTATATGAAGTACAGGTATAAAATAATATATTCTGGTTTTAGCAAATATAGGCTTGTCTTTATGTTTATCATAATATAGTTATTGGATCCAGTTCTATTAAAAATGACACAAATTGACTTGAATTTTATTAAAGTTTTCTCCAAGTAAGCAATCCACTTATTTCTTCATAATTTCATTTTTAAATAAATGTTCCTCTTTCTTATCTTTTGAGATAGGTTTTTACTATGTAGCTCTATTTGCCCTTGAGCTTGTGGTTGTCCTCCTTCCTCTGCTTCCTGAGTGCTGGATGTGGATGTGGTGGTATGCAGACAGGATGTACTACCACATTGAGCTCAAAAGTTTTCTTCTAGCGTATCCACTATCTGTAACTACTATCTAATTTTATCAAATCAAAAGCAGATGATAAAGATGGTTGGTTTATGTTCAAACCAGCAACAAAACCCATGATTGATTGTGTTTCACCTGAATGTATTTCTTAGAAGCAAAAGCTTATCTGGATGTGTTTATTTTAATGGGTAATCCCAGAAAATGTAGTCTCTGAGTTATTTCCACTCTCTAACACTTCGTTTTGAACAGCTGAGAAAAGATAAGCAGTAGCTTTGTACATTTCATTCTTACAGAGTGGTCCAGCAGGATGGGCTGGTGGCCAGAAATGTCAGAGATTAGAGTGGAAGCCATGGAATACAGTGATAGCAGGCCTCTGCCTGGTGCACTGTTCACGCGTTGGTTTGTTTTTTTCTTTTTCTTTCTTGTTTTATAGCTTGTTTTTGTAACCTACTAGTTTACACTGTCATGGAAGAAAGAGAGCTAGGGCCTATATGCATTTTAGCTGCTGTCACCCAGGCTCTTTCATATGGGAACCCTGATCTCATCAATCTGGAATATATTCACGCAAATCCCGTTGTTTTCACTGTATCTCACAACCAACACCATGGAGCACTGTCTATGCACCAGGGGTCGTTCCAGCCACAGTGCTCTTTGGGGGCTGGAAGGATGGGGCTACCCGGAGGGCTGGCTTTTCTGACTGAACTAGAGTACTGTTTTCTTTACTACATTCCCAAACTGCAGAAAGCATAGGGGGCAGCCACAGAAGAAATTTGTGGAATAAATGACACAGAAATGATCAAGGACAATGAGACTGTATATCTCAGTCCCCTACAGGTGCACACTCAGGCTCTGAAAACACCGGACTTAAGTAACTGTTGTATGATGTGGGAACGATTTTCTGAGAAGTGTCTCTTGTACCCCACCTTCAGAAATTAAACTTTTACTTAACCTTGTAACCACGAGAACCATAATGCCCTGAGTACTCAGCTTTTCTAAATTAAACTTACCTTTAAGAGAAACAATCTAATCTATCTTACTAACCCTTGGACTCACCTTGTAATCAACTTATACACACTAAGTTGAATGCACTGCTTTAATCTTAAATTACATTACCTAAATCTCCCTTGTGATCCTGATCCAGAAGTGTGGTGTGTGTGTGTGTGTGCACATGTGTTTTGGTAGTAATTAACTCTAATATCACTGCTGAAAGCTATCATGTTGAAAACAATGTGTAACTAACAATGAATGTTGAAAGCAACACAACTTCTTCCTTGTAAAACTGGTAAAATATTAAGACAAAGTTTGGCATTCCTTTTTCAAACCATACTTGATGTGCTAGTCAATGGACTCCTTCATTAAGACATTCAGGTTTCTGGTTAAGCGACTCCAGGAGTTGGTCTCTTTAAAGTGGCATCACCACAGTATGAGGGTTTTTTTTTTTTTAAGTCACTTCCTGATCAATACCCATCAGTTGACATTTTAAACATGCACCCAAGAAAATGTACCTAGCATATGTGATGCTCTGGGCTCCACACAGTACCATGAAACAAAGAAAACAGCAATTACAAGGGTCCATGATTTGCCAAAGAATGATACCCAGACTCAAATAGTATGTAAATGCAAAAAGTGTTTTATTCTACAGAAGACCAGCATGCTGGGGTCTCCCATTACCAATCAAGATACAGAGCGAGCTTGCAGGCCTGATTTAAAGCACATTAGGGAATTCTGGGGTAGGTGGGCTTTGTCTTGTTCCATCTCTAGGCATTCTAGAACCATTACTGGGACGCAGTGCCTGGAAACTGTTGCTGAGGGATCCCGAGTAAGTAGCATTCCATTACCAGGGCACAGGACTAGTTGGAAACTGCTTGTTTTAGGCCAAGTGATGGGGCGACTTCTGAGGCCTGGACTTGCCTAGTCCTGAACTTCTTTTTTTTTTTTTCTTTTTTTAATTTAATTTTTTTTTTTTTTGCTTATTCACTTTATAACCCGTCCCAGTCACCCCCTCCCACAATCCTTCCCCATCTCTTGTTTTCTGAGTACCCCCCTCCTCCTGTATCCCCCACCCTGCCACTTTAAGTCTCTGAGAGGCTAGGTGCTTCCTCTCCCATTGAGCCAGATGAAGCACCCAGCTAGAAGACATACTCCATATACAGGCTGCATGTTTTGGGATAGCCCCCACTCCAGATGTTTGAGACCTGCATGAAAACCAAGCTGCACATTTACAACATATGTGCAGGGAGGCCTAGGTCCAGCCCATGGAGGTAGATCTGTGTAGACTAGGTATGCTCCACGGTTGGTGATTCAGTCTCTGAGAGCTCCAGGGTTCAGGTTGGTTTACTCTGTTGATCTTCCTGTGCAGTTCCTATCTCCTTAGGGCCCACAATCCTTCCCCCTATTCTTCTATAAGAGTCCTCAAGCTCCATCCACTGTTTGGCTCTGGATGTCTGTATCTGTCTGAGTCAGCTGCTGGTTAGAGCCTCTCAGAGGACAGCTTGCCCCTGTCTGTTCTCAGGCTGGAGGTTTAGATCCTGGGAGCTCTGGTTGAATCTTTTGATACTCGTTCTAAAAAGGACAAAAGCACCCTCACTTTGGTCTTCCTCCTTCTTCTTGAGTTTCATGAGGTTTATGCGTTGCATCTTAGGTATTGTGTGTTTTGGGGCTAATATCCGCTTATCAGTGAGTGCATACCATGTGTGTTCTTTTGTGATTGGGTCATCTCACTCAGGATGATATTTTCTAGCTCCATCCATTTGCCTAAGAATTTCATGAGCTCATTGTTTTTAATAGCTGAGTAGTACTCCGTTGTGTAAATGTACCACATTTTCTGTATCCATTCTTCTGCTGAAGGACATCTGGGTTCTTTCCAGCTTCTGGCTATTATAAATAAGACTGCTATGAACATAGTGGAGCATGTGGCCCTGTTGCATGTTGAAATATCTTCTGGGTATATACCCAGGAGGGGTATAGCTGGGTCCTAGTCCTGAACTTCCAATTTGAAGCCTGTCATAGAGTCAGCCTAGTCTTCTCACAAAAACAAGAACAAAAACTAAAAAAACAAAAACAAGAACAAAACGAAGCAAACAAACAAAACTATATCGTCCTTGTGGATGTGATTTATCGCATTTGAAACCATCTTTAAACTACTTTTCTGGGAAAACAAAAGGACTGTATATACTTAGTATATACATCATGATTATTTTTAGGTAAATAAATGTCCATGAAAGATATCACCATCATCTACCTTCGCACTATATGAGGTAAAACAAACATCAATGAAGTTGTGTCATTAATAAAATGGACCAGGGCTGGAGAGATGGCTCAGTGGTTAAGAGCACTGACTGCTCTTCCAGAAGTCCTGAGTTCAGTTCCCAGCAAACCGCATGGTGGCTCACAACCATCTGTAATAGGATCTGATGCTCTCTTCTGGTGTGTCTGAAGCCAGCTGCAGTGTACTCATATAAATTAACTAACTAACTAAATATTTTAAACAAATAAAATAAATAAATAAATAAAATGGACCTTGGAAGAAAAGGTAAGTAGTAGGCTTCAAGTATAGAAATGAGTTGATAGAACTTAAGCCCTGTACTGCAGGATATATTGTACTCCCTTGACATATTGGTATTCCTTCTCATTGACTTGTGAGATCTGAGACAATGTTTCTTCTTCTATGTCCATGATCCTTACCTGAACCCATGCATGGAGTAAATAGTGAATATTCATTCAGAATTGGAACAATTTCTGATGAGTAGAATCTAAGAACATATTAAGTATCACATCCTTTGAGTATGTAGGTTTCACAGTCCAGTAAAGTCTCTCTTTTTCTCCCCCCACCCCTACATTACATCATTTGTAGTAGACAACTGTGATGATTAATATGGTGGTTTTCATGAGAATGCCTCCCCTCATAGGCCCTGACATTTGAATACTTGGTCCTTAGCTGGTGGTGTTCTTTTGGAAAACTTCGGAGGTCTTGTTGGAGGAAGTATATCACTAGGGGATGGACTCTGGCATTGAAAGTCAAATGATATCCCCAGTTCTATCTTTCTGCCGCTTGCTTGTGATTGAAGATGTAAGCTCTTAGCTACTGGCTCCAGCCTCCTTGCTTCCCCACTGCCACACTTCCTTGCTGTGATAGGAGATAGACACTTCCTCCTCTGGACACCCAAGAACCCTTTTTCTGTAAGTTGCGTTTGGTCATGTTGCTTTAGCACAGCTATAGAAACTAAACTAAGACCATTATTTTTAAATGCTAGCATGCCTAGAATCACCCAGAAAGAGTCTCAGTTGATGACTTATCTGGATCAGGTTGGTCTCTGGGTGTGTCTAGGGTGACTGGTTATTAATTGATTCAGTCCACCGTGGGTGGCACCATTCCCTGGATAGGAAAACAGTATAAAAAGTGGAGATGCTAGCTGAGCACTAACACTAGCAAGCATATGAAGATCCATTTATTCTTTCTATGCTCTTGACTGGGATATGATGTAACTAGTTGCTTGAGTTCCTGCCTTGACTATAACTTGCAGTAAGCTAAATAAGGCTGTTTTCCTCTATGTTGCTTTTTGTCATTTGTCACAAGCAACAGAAAAGATGCCTTTAAGATGCCTACGTAGTATTTCTTGCTTTTCTTGGTCCTCCCCTCCTTTTATAGATAAGAGCCTCATGTGTCCCATGTGACTCCGCCCCCCTCCTTGATGGAGAACCTGAAAGGACTTTAGCAAATTCAATTTACTGTCCTAGAACTTTTTGTTAGGACATAAAATCATATCACTGGTGTCTCTATTCAAAGAAAAGCCAGGAAAGTCATTCCACAGAAAGGGAAAAGCAAAGATAAGAAGTTAAAATAGAGAATATTCCCTAGTTCTGTGTTCACTTTTTGATTCTGATTCTATTTATTCTGAGGTTAGGCCACATTCCTCCTTTTAGATACTATAAGACCTTCAATATTTCCTTTTTGTGAATTGCTTTTGTGCTGTTGGATTTTCTTGTTGTTGCTGTTTGCTTTGCTTATTTCTCTTCCATTAGTGAAATGAACCAATTTAAACCAGTTTGATTATATTAAAGTCAGGTTTACAGGGAAGCTGTTCTCAAGTGAGCAAGTTCACTGGCCCCAAGGCCAGGGAAGTCACCTGCAGAGAGGGTGGGGCTAGGTAGGGAGGGAGAGAGAAAGAGATAAGGGACACAGACAAGAGGAGGGGAGGGAGGGGAGGGAGGGAGGGGAGGGGAGGGGGGGAGGGGGAGGGAGGGGAGGGGAGGGGAGGGGAGGGGAGGGAGGGGAGGAGGGGAGGGGAGGAGGGGGAGGGGAGGGGAGGGGAGAGGAGAGAGAGGAGAGGGAAGAGAGGAGAGGAAGGAGGAGAGGAGAGGAGAGTAAGAGGAGGAGAGCCAAAATGTCTGGATTATATAGGGACAGCCTCGGGAAAAAGGCAGCCCAGCCCCTGGCTGGGAAGTTCAAAGTTGGAGGCAGTATATGCCAGGTAGTGACTGAGGGATGCTTGAGAATCTAGAGGCCAGGTCTGCTTTGGTATGTAATATATGTACCTCAGTCCCTTGTCCCAGGTCCAAAACCAAACACTATTTACTACTTAAAAGCAGAATCTTACTAGTTCACCTCTCACTGCATCAGAATCTATCAAAGAGGAAGTGAGTTAACCAGGCTGTGAGCTTGAATCAAAGTACATTCCTGGCATTAGAAAGCAGTCAAGGTGATAGATAGAATGGTCTGTGGCTTGTTACATATCAGTAATCACTCAGACATCCAAGTTGTGATCTAAGGCCCCACAGGCTCAAAGGATGCTCCACTATGTTTATAGCGGCCTTATTTATAATAGCCAGAAGCTGGAAAGAACCCAGATGTCCTTCAACAGAAGAATGGATACAGAAAATGTGGTACATTTACACAACGGAGTACTACTCAGCTATTAAAAATAATGAGCTCATGAAATTCTTAGGCAAATGGATGGAGCTAGAAAATATCATCCTGAGTGAGATGACCCAATCACAAAAGAACACACATGGTATGCACTCACTGATAAGCGGATATTAGCCCCAAAACACACAATACCTAAGATGCAACGCATAAACCTCATGAAACTCAAGAAGAAGGAGGAAGACCAAAGTGAGGGTGCTTTTGTCCTTTTTAGAACGAGTATCAAAAGATTCAACCAGAGCTCCCAGGATCTAAACCTCCAGCCTGAGAACAGACAGGGGCAAGCTGTCCTCTGAGAGGCTCTAACCAGCAGCTGACTCAGACAGATACAGACATCCAGAGCCAAACAGTGGATGGAGCTTGAGGACTCTTATAGAAGAATAGGCGGAAGGATTGTGGGCCCTTTGAAACATTTTCTAAGCCACTTTATTGCAGCATGATTGTCATATACATAATATATATTATGTATATGATGTATTTGGTCAGTATACATCATGATTATCAAGATCATATACATTTCCATCTCCTCTTTAAAGGTTTACTGCCCCATATACTATGACAATTCATCTTGGATGTGCACACATATATGTGCATGTATTGAGATTACTGAATAAAAGTTCTGTTACCACAGAACTTTGAGTGAGAATGATCCCCAAAGGCTCATAGATTTGAGAACATGGTCACCAGGGAGTGGCACTTTGAAAGGATTAGGAAGTGTGGCTTTGGTGGAGATGTGTCACTGAGGGTGGGCTTTAAGGTTTCAAATATTGTCTTTCTTTTTCTTTCTCCTTCCCTCCCTCCCTCCCTCTGTCTGCCTCTAATCTTTCTGCTTCTGGATCAGTATGTAACTCTCAGCTACATCTCTAGCACCATGCCTTCCTGCTACCCTGCTTCCCGCCATGACAATGGACTAAACTTCTGAAACTGTAAGCCAGCCCTGATTAAATGCTTTCTTTTATAAAAGTTGCAGTATGTTGCTTCATAGCAATAGAACACTAACTAGGACAAGTTCTAATGTCTTAGAAAATTTAAATTATGTAATACATTGTATACAATAAATTAAATAATACAGCTATAGACACTATATTGTATAATAGAACTCTAATATTTATTAATATTGCAACTCTAAATCTCTATACAGTTTAACTACTAATTGATATTTCATCTCCATTCTCTCTGCCTCTCTAAGTTTTTTTTTTTAAATCCCACCATATACATGAATTAAAAAGCTTTTGTTGTCTGGATTATTTCACTTAATGTAGTGTTCTCCAACATTTATCATAAATTCCTTTTACAGTCATTTTCTAGTGTGTATTTGTATTCTTAAATGTCTTTGTTATGATGAGTTCTAGTTCAAGTTCATCTGGATATATGTTTGAGACATGAGTGTGACTGAATCACATGGTACTTTTATTTTTTTATTTTTTAGACACCTCTGTAATGTTTTCTTTAATGACCACACTAATGTACATTCCCATATAGTTTTCAAGGATACTCTGAAAGGACAATATAAACCCATTTGTCTCCATTTTAAGAACCAGGCCTGATTTCAAAAAAGGCCATAAGGCACCAGCTTCGGGAATAAATTCTAACTCCCAGAAACTAAGTCATAAGACACCAGCTCTAGGAACAGAGCATAAAATCCAGAACAAGATCATAAGCTCCTCCCAAAGAACAGTCTGGAGATAGTCACAAATATGGGGAACTATCTTATCTCAGAATGGGCCAGCTGTGCTGGGAAGCCCTATCTCATCCTGTGGTTAAACATTCACGACATAGGAATGCAGGTCACTGATCACCTGTGACCACCTAGCACCCACCAATGAAATTTTAGATTGCTTAATCCTTCTAGAGAGTTTCTCCAGTTCCCTATAAGAAGGCCTGCATGACTTCATCTGGGGTCATCATTTCAGAGAATGGTTGACCCTTACAACTCTTTCTTCCATATCATCTCCAATGCTTGCCATCTTGTCTTACAGATAAGAGCCATCTTAGTAAGTATGAAGAAATATCTTGTTTTTATTTGTATTTACCTTATTTAGTGATGATGTGCATTTTTTTCATAGACTTCTTGGTCATTTGTCTTCTTAGGAGTATCTATTTAGTTACTTTGCCTATACTTAAGTGATTAAGTTTTTCTACTATTCAATTGTATATGTTCCTCATTGTAGTAGAAAAATAAGGCATAAAAGGGTTGACTGCCAGATACAGTGAGACCAACAGAAGAATCACATAGATCAAGGATTGCAAGAATTCAGTTTATTGGGACTTACTGACAGAATCACAGTCTATGGCAGCAGCAAGACCACTGGACTCTGACTTGTCAGAAGAAGGGAGGCTGTCCCAAAGGAAGACCAAAAATGCCAACTAACCCGGACCCCTAGGAGTTCCCAGAGACTAAGCCACCAACCAAAGAACATACATGGTGTGATGGTTTGTATATGCTTGGCCCAGGAAGTGGCAGGATTAGAAGGCGTGGCCTTGTTGGAGTAGGTGTGTCACTGTGGGTGTGGGCTATAAAAGACCCTCATCCTAGCTGCCTAGAAGTGAGTATTCTGCTAGCAGCCTTCAGATGAAGATGTAGAACTCTCAGCTCCTCCTGCACCATGCCTGCCTGGATGCTGCCATGTTCCTGCCTTGATGATAATGGACTGAACCTCTGAACCTGTAAGCCAGCCCCAATTAAATGTTGTCCTTATAAGAACTGCCTTGGTCATGGTGTCTGTTCACAGCAATAAAACTCTAAGACACATGAGCTGGTCCGTGGCCCCTGGCACATATGTAACAGAGGACTGCCTTGTTTGGCTTCAGTGGGAGAGGATGCGCCTAATCCTGTAGAGGCTTTATGCCCCAGGGAAGAGGGATGCTGGGGGGATGGTGATGTGGGTGGTAGGGAGCACCCTCTCAGAGGCAAAGGGGAGGGGGGAGGGGGCGAAGAACTTTCGGAGGGAGAACCAAGAAGGGGGAAACATTTGGATTGTAAATAAATAAAACAATTTAAGAAAAAGAAAGAGGCTATATTATGAATTGGAACAAAGGTGGTTTAAATCCAACTTTAAAACCAAGCTTTATATCAAAGGCACAAGGCATATCCCAGGTTCTAAGGTCCAATGGTAAAACGAGCCAGTTGGTTTTATTTATCTATAGACAGGGCAGAATTAAACCAGGAAAATAATGACAGTCACAACTCATGGTTGCAATGGCTCTGTATAAGCCTGTATTTCATTTGGTTTGGGTTTTAGATGGGAATAACACACACACACACACACATACACACACGTGTGTGTGTGTGTGTGTATGTATGTTCTATATATTGCTGGCTGCCCTGGAACTCACTATGTAGATCAGGCTGACCTCAGACTCACAGGGATCTGTTTGCTTCTGCCTCCCCAGTGCTGGGATTAAAGGTGTGCTCCATCTGGTCACACTTGCATATTATGAACTATTATTTTAGTCGATCGATTCTAGGCATCAAAATAAAACACATTATTAGACTGTGTGATTTCTGAACAACAGAAATGTATTTCTAAAGCCAGAGCAGCCCAAGACAAAGGCACTAACAGATGTTTCTGGTGAAAGTCTATTCCTCATAAGTGGCAGGATCTGAATTCTCATAGCGGCAAATTCCCATTGGAGTCTTTCATATGGACATTCATAGTTTTCATTAGGGTTCTTTTCTCATAAATCAATCACTTCCTCCCAAAAATACGACCTCGTCCCATCACACTGGGGGTTGTTTCAATATGAAACTGGCTGGGGCATGGTATGTAAGCATACAGTCATAGCACCCCTTATAAGATATCATTTGTAAGAATTCTCCCTCCCGTTTTGCTGATTGTCTTTTCATTTTATTGATTACTTTGTTTGCTGTGCATAAGCTAGATACTTTGACACAAAAGAACTTGTTTATTTTTGAAACTAGTTAGTTTTTAAATGGAGATTGTTGAAACTAGGAAATATGCCAACAAGGAAAGTTTGAGTCATCTGATTCATAAAGTACAGCTTAGCCACAGTTTATGTCTTCATAAAGGCACATAAGGTTCCTTGGAATTCCTATCAAAGATGGCAGCTGTAGACTCCATGTGGATTAAACAATAGCTTAAGGCTAATCTGTTAGAAGATGAGTTTATATTAGACCAGTGCTATTTCATTGCAATATGTGTTTTGTACAAAGATTGCTTCTCAAAATTTAGTATCGTGAAGTGAACCATTCCATCCTGTTCTGTATCTTCAGATTCCCCCACCCACACCCCTGCTCACCCAAGTCTTCCTTCCTGCTACAGGCAGTTGTTGGGTGCTGAGAGAAGTAAAATAAACCTTCTCTAGAGACAAGCCCTGATAGGGTATCCAATCCCTAGCAGCCTTAAACACACTAATTGGCTTTGGTAGGTCTCTCTCTCCCCCCACCCTACCCCGCCTCTGTGTGTGTGTGTGTGTGTGTGTGTGTGTGAGAGAGAGAGAGAGAGAGAGAGAGAGAGAGAGAGAGAGAGAGAGAGAGAGAGAAACAGTAATTAAAGACAAAATTGTAAATTTGCAGAGTGGGGAAGAACACAGGAGGAGTTAGATGGGGAGAAGGGGGAAATGATGTAAATAAATTCATCATGTATGAAAATCCAAGAAAAATTAATAAATTAAAAAATTTAAAGATTTAAGGAAATTAAAAATCTTCTCAAAAGTCAGTGACTCAGCAGATCATAGGCCTTATAGTAGAACTTAATATTGAGGTCTTTCTACATGGATGTATTCAAAATGCTTTCAAAATATTGATTAGTGTTGGTTTCAACGCTTCTCAGAGAAGTTTCTTTTTGGTATGACAGAAGTCATTGCAAAGACTTCTAGTTGGTCAAAGTGCTGAGAATAGGTGACTATTGTGGCCACTGTATTCACAAACTCACAGACACTACAGTTGCCCACCCAAGGCCATATCAGTATTCCTCACATGGTGTACCTTTTCAATTATGAACCTAAGGCTATGCAACGCTATCATCACTCAAAGCCTGTAACATTACATAGAATTTATTCTTGGGATCATTCATTCTAAGTCAGTCTTCTAGAGTAAGTCCATTGCAAAAGGGCTACTGCATGATTTCCAACAAATACGATGATGTGTATGTACCATCAGAATATGATATGGACTAGCCTTGCCTTAAGTCCCCAGTGCTCTACTCCATCATTCCTTCTTCTCCCTATCCCTTGGTATCCAATGATCCTTTTTACTGTCTACAGCTTTGCTTTTCTTTGAGAAAAGTTGGAAGTCATGCAACATATATATTTGCAATGTATATATTCATGAAGACTTTTTTTCTTATTTACATGCAATTAAAATTCCTTCATATCTTTTCACGGTTTCAAAGCTCATTTTCTTTACTTTTACATCTATTATCTGTACATTTTGAAATACTAATGAATAAATGGTTTTTGCAATAGTCATATCTACATGTAATACATTTTGATCATATTCATGTCCCATTATTTTACATTTTTGTCATTATTTTGGCATGTATACGTAGCATGCATGCAAGTATGCAGGTATGGACACACCTGTTTATCTACAAGTAGAGATTATAGAAGATGTCAATATCTTTCTGAACCACTTTCTCCTACATGCCTTTAGGGCAAGGCATCTCACTGAATGGACAGCTGACCATGCTGGTTAGTTTGGCTGGCCAGCAAACTATTGGAATCCATATAGGGTTATAGGCACATACAGGTTTTTATGTGGTACGGAGACCCAAACTCAGGCAGGTCTTAATGCTTGTATAGCAAGTGCTGTCACATATTTAGCCATCCCACCCACTCATTACTTCCATAGAAAATCCTAATACAGTGATGTTCTAATTCATGGACCTTGTCCTCTAATCTTGAAATCCGCTCTTCTGCTTGCTCTAGTCCATTGGAAAATTTTCCATGGAGCTTCTTATATGACTCTTTTCATTTCCAAGACTTATGACTGGTTACTTTGAAAATGCCTGTGTCCTTACTTTCTCATTCACATCTTTTATTGTAGTCCTTACCTTGCCCAAATGTTTTTCTGTATTGTACTGAATTAATGGATCTTTGAAAAGAAATCATTACTTTGAAATTTAGAGGATAGATTTGAGACTGTCCCATGTAGCCCAGCCTGGCCCCAAACTCACTATGTAACTGACGTTAAACCACTAATCCTCCTGATTTCACCTCACTCGTGTTGGCATTACAAATGTGTGACACGATTCTCTTAAAGATATTTTGCTGGGTGGTAGCAGTGCACACCTTTAATCACAGCACTCTGGAGGCAGAGGCAAGTGAATCTCTGTGCCAGCCTGGTCTACAGAGTAGAGTTACAGGATAGTCAATGCTACACAGAAAAACCCCGTTTTAAAAAATAAAAAAAGGGGGGGGGGATTTTTTTAAATTTATGTGTAAATGTGCCTATGTGTGTACACACATGTGCTGTGGTGCCCCTGATGGCCATAAGAGTGCTAGCCCCAATGGGGCTGCAGGTAGTTCTGAGCCATCCACTGTGAATGCTAGGAACCAAATTCTGATCCTCTACAAAAGTAGCAAATAGCCTTCCCTCCAGCCACACCTTTTGAATTCTTCATCCAAATTTTACTCATAGATTACTTTTTGCTGTGATTAAATATCATGACGAAGACAACTTATAGAAAGAAAGGTTTACTTGGGTTTATAATTTTAGAGAGATAAGGGTCAATCATAGTGGAGTAACAGCAGGCTTGGTAGCTGGAACAGTAAGCCGAGAATTCACATCTTAAACTGTAAGCAGGATGCAGAGAAAGTGAACTAGGAATGGTGTTTGTGGCTTTAAGCTCTCGAAGCCCACCATCAGCAATATATTCATCTGTCTAAATGAAAGTCACACCTCCTAAGACCCTCTAAATGGTGCCACCAACTGGAGATCAAATATTCAAATGCTCAAGACTGTGGGGATATCTCATTCAATCGCTTACAATATGCGTCATTATCTCTGTAACAGCCGTTTTTAGAGACTAGCTTTGTCTTGATGTGTCCCAAGATACCAGGTTGTCATGACATGAATATAAATTCCAATTGGATTTTGTAGTAGTTTTTGTGTTACTTTTAACACAGCACATACTATGCCAGAACTTAATGGCTGTGTTTTCTCTGTACAACTTATAAGTGGAATTTTTCTAGCAAATCAGGCAAATGTGTTGTAGACAGTGAACAATATTGTGTATGTCCTTTATAATTAGTATCATCAATGACATAGTCTGAAAGGATATAAAACGAGCCTATGATGTCGCCTCACACAGGTCAATAGCTAGTCTTTGTTGTGTTTCTTACTGTTTCTGCAGAGGTTAATATCCAGGAACAGCCCTTTAGGCTCCTAATAGCCATGCCTACTTTGATCCTGGTGGTCAGTTGAAGGAGTTATCTCGCCTATTTGTTTTAACTATTTTATTGACTCCACCCCCATTCCCTTGCCTATTGGCCCCACCCACAACTACAAGTGATGTTTGAACTCACTGAGTTCACTTAGCACAGCCAGTGTGTGCATGGGTGAAAGGCTATCTATTGAAGCAAGGGCCATATCCCCAAAGAAAACCAACCTTCCATTTATTTCCCTACTCCTTCAGTTAAAAGTGTCTGGAGCAGATATGATGACATTTAGTAGGGCTTAGAGTTCACCTCAGCAAGAAAATATCTATATAGGCTATTCAGAACATCATGGGGGATCCCTAGCACCCTGGAAAATGGGTAAAATAATTATTAACAAACCCTTGTGTGGTGACACACACCTGTAACCTCAGGTTACAAGGATTACCAAGGAGTAGGGGAATTGCGTTTAGCAAACAAACAAACAAACAAACAAACAAAACTGGAATGGAGAGATGGCTCAGCAGTTAAGAACACTTTCTGCATTTGCAGAAGACTCAGGCTTGGTTCCTAGTAGCCAGATAGCAAGTTACAACCATCCATAATACTAGTTTCAGAGGATCATCTAACACCTCCTCTGGTCTTTGAGGAAAACAGCAGGCATGTACATGGTGCACATGCATACAGGCAGAACACAGTATGTATAAAATATTTTTTAAAGGCAACAATTGGAATGAAGATACAGGGACCAGTACCCTTTGTATGTAGACTATAGTGTAGACTTCATATATAGGCTATAATGCATTTATGAAAAAAGCAGTATAGTACTGCATAAACAGAGACAGAGGTTGTTCCAGTTATCGGATTACAAAGATTGACATATTCTTTCTGTTGGGCCATGGAGAAATAGGCACTCCTAAATTTGGCACTACATGCAAGCAAGTAATACAAATTGTTTTAGCCTCTATAGAGAGTCATTTGACAGTATACAGCAGAAATATACAGGTATTTGCCATTTGAAATATGAACTGTTTCTTTAAAATGCATACATACATACATAGTTAACACATATATTTGTCAGCTGTGTGGAAATACACAAAACAGTAATGAAAAACTAGGTCTGCTTACTCAAGGGGATACATAGAAAAGGAATGGAGTCCAAGAATGGAATAGAAGGAACAGGAAGTGAGAATTCGTTTAGGTATGTACTTCTGTGTACTTTTGCATCTTACGATCAGTAATACTTCAAATATGAAAAAAATAAAATCAAGGATGAAGGCAGAGCCCAAAAGGCAATATGAATAGAAGCAGATGAAGCTAAATCTATTTCAAATAGCTAACAAAGTCCTATTCACAGTGGTACTCGTGGTAGGGAGAAGGGAACACTGCACTAGGTGGGTAGGTAGATATATGGATAGATGCACACATATACTTGTATATACTTCCAGCTCTGTCCTCGAAGCATGTCTCTAGAAACAATAAAACAGCACCAATGAGCATGTGAAATTCCAAATCCTGGTTTCTAAGCACTACTCTTAAGAACTGAGGCTCTATGGAGAGAAATAGCTCACTTGATGGGTGGGGTAGTAAAAAACACAAGATGAATCTGCAATATCTTGCACAGAGCCATTAAGTAATAAAATGACCAAAGGCAGACACCAGCTTGAAAGGGCCCTAACTGGTCATATCTAGGACAAAATCAGTAATGATATTATGAATTATAACTGTAGAATAAAACAAATATCTATGATTTATCTAAGAAAGACTACTATAAACAACTAATTCAGGCAAGAATCAAAGTCAAAGCAGACACTAAGTATCAGAGGACTGCCCAGACAGAAATGGGGCATCTATTACCACTGCTCTCCATAAAAGTCAGGGACCATCATGGAAAAGGGGCAGAAAAGAGTCAGAGGTGAGGGAGGACTAAAGTGAAACAGTATCTACTGTACATGATAGATCCACTTCCCTAATGAAGTTAACAGCAGCTGTTATTTCCTGCATAAGACCTGCACATGAGCAAGAAAGTAAAAATGCCAGCATGGAAGGGACTGCATGAGTCCCCAGTTCTAGCTCAGGAACTATGGACAATTGACTGCTTCTAGAGAAGAAGCATCTTTCTTTATGGGTGTGGCTCCTAGTAGGTTGTCAGTACTCCGGAAAGTGGATATAGCATACTCATGAGTACATGGGCAGCACATGAACTCTGTAGGTTATTAAAAAAATAAAGGACATAAAAGGAGAAGGAATAAGAAGTAGGGTGGATCAAAAAAAAAAAAAAAGAAGAAGTAGGGTGGATCTTGAAGGAATTAAGAGTGAGGATGAATAATGTCACAATAAAATGCTCAAGAAATAAAAAACATATTAAAAATAGTGAAAGATAACACAGGAAGCTACAAGACACACACATAGACTCAACATATCTTTTCACAATATACTTAGATTTTATGTGTATGGGTGTTTTGCCTACATGTACATTTGTGTACCACACGTGCACTTGATACCCATGAAGGCCAGAAGAGGGTATCAGATCCCTAGAACTGGAGTTAAAGATGGTTACTAGCTGCAAAGTATGCTGGGTGCTAGAAATCGAACCCAGGTCCTCTGGAAAAGTAGTCAGTACTCAACTGCTAAGCTATCTCTTCAGACTCATTTAATTATATGGCAAAAACTATAGTTTCAAAGTGAAAAAAAAAAAAAACCACATCACCAGCACTACAGTCAAAATTATTACTAATGGAAGAAACAAAAGTGTCTACCAATTAATGGTGAACTGAGAAAGACAGTAAAATATGTAGTTGTCTTCTTTTAGGTATGTAAATTTAAAAGTCTATACTGCAATGTAGTTGGATCTTCACCACTGGCCTCTCTTCAGGAATTCTTAACCTTACTACATGATGTCAAGGCCTTAGCTTCTATTCATGACCACTTCAATTCTTCAGCTCTTATGTCAACAAACCTGGTAGACTTTTAAACATTCATTACCAAGCCCAGCTGCCCATTTGAGGGTCAGCCTTAGTCCCTATAGATTACAACTTTATGTGCCAACCCTGAGAAACTACTTCCAGGATTTCAACTCAGTTATGTTGCTCTGTTGTTAATCACTGCCGATTTTCAGCCCCAGATAAACAGTATTTATTGTCCTAGTAAAGATTTCATTTCAGTTGTGCCGGTCTTTCCTTAATCACAGCTGATTCTTCAGCCCCAGCTTATTGAAGTTAAAGATTCTTACCATAGCCTGATAGAATCTGAGGGGTTCTCAAACTTCCTTCTGAAACTTCACAAGCCAGATTTATATTACCTGTACTGTTTTGAGCATTCTTAACCTTCTAAGCTACCACAGGCCACTAAGCTCTGGGCACTTTTCTAGCCCAAAGTTCCAAACAGGCCCCCAAACAATATGGTCAAGTGTTTGTGACAGCAATAACCTGAACCAACTTCTGCACTAGCTTTCTATTGCTATGATAAACACCACGCAAAAAAATTAAAGTCAGGGCAGGAACTCAAGCAGGAACCCAAAGGCAGACTCAGAAGCACAGGACATGAAGGAGTACTGCTTCCTGCCATTCACAAGAATAAACCATGAAGACTTCCCAAAGGCAGCCTCCTGTGTCCCACCCTCATATAAGCTAAAGATAATCAACTTTGGAAACTACATATAAAAGATGGCAGAACTGACTGTACTTTGGCCAAGTCAATAACCATATAATGAAAAACAGTACGTTATAATCCAACTTTAAAAAATAAAAAAGCAAACCTTGAAAGCAACAAAAGGCAGCATCTCACATACAGATTCAATCAGTCTAGTAGCAGACTGCCTATCAGAAACCTTACAATCTAGGAAACTGGGGTGACATATTCAAACTTTTCCTACTTTCTTGCCAACATCTGTTGTCTTTTGTTTTGTTGATCTCACTCATTACCACTGGAGTAAGATGAAATTTCAAAGTTGTTTTGATTTTCCTTTCCCTAATTGCTAAGGTTGATGTACATTTTAAAAATATTTCTTAGTCATTTTTTGTTTCCTCCTTTTGGAACTCTGTTCAGACACAGATTCCCCACACCCTTTAACTGTTGTTGTTGTTGTTATTATTATTATCCTTTCCCTCTAACAGTTACTAAAACAGATACTTCTTATTTCCATAGGTAAATATAGTTCTTACTCTTCAAAGATGGTTCTCTTTGCAACAGATGGAGACTATTACAGAAAACCACAACTGGCTAAAACGGTAAAGAACACCTGATCCTATGGAGCCCAAACTCAAGGGATACATTTGTAACACAATTCCCGAACCTTATGCTCAGAGAACACTGAGAGACAAAGAGCAGACAGATTTTAAGAGCCAGAGGATGAGGAAGTTTGCTGTGAAACTGTCTTCTAGAAATGTCAGAGGAGCTACAGCCATGAAACCCCATCAATATGGCTGCCTTAAATAAGATCTGAACAATGGCAACATGAATAGAGGGAAATCTCATGGGCCCCAGCCATAGACAAAAAGAACTATAAGCAACTAAGATATGCTGATAATAGTGCAGATTAACTTTCTGTGCACAGGGAAATCAAATAAGTTATTTGACTTGTTTTACTGTGATAGTCATTTTATTACCATGATCAAAGAACCAACTTGAAATATTGTTAAGATAAAACTGCAGATAGCCAAAAGAATCAGAAGTAATGAGTCAAAACACACCATGAGATAAAAACTCCTTAACAAAAAGACTGTAAGAAAAAGAACAAGGGATCTAAAAAACCATCAGAAAACAAATGAAAAGATGGCAGTACTAAGCACTCACCTATCATTGACTGCAAATGGATTGTATTTTCTGATTAAGTCACAGAGTTTAATGGATTAAAAAAAAAAAAATCCAAACTATATGCTGCCTGTGGTAGCCTGAATGAGACTGACTCTCATAGTTCCCTAGTTGGTGAACTGTTTGGGAAGAATTAGGAGGTGTAGCCTTATCAGAGATGTGTCACTGGAAGTGGGCTTTCAAGTTTCAAAAGCCCATGCCATTTCCACATCCCCCTTCCTCATACTACTTGCTGATCAAGATGTAAGCTCTCAGCTACTGCTCCAATGTCATGCCCATCTGTCTGGTGCCCACCATGATGGTCATGGACTTACTCTCTGAAACTGTAAACACCCTATAAACTCTTTCTTCTATAAGTTGCCTTGGTCATGGGCAAGATACTTCTTATAAATGACTCACTTCACCTTTAAGGACATAAACACACTGAAAGTGAAGGAATGGAAAGAATATTTCATGCAGATGTAAACCTGAATAGTGTACTTTCACCATGTAGAAATTATAAATTAGAAACAAAGGAGGCTTATATTTATTATATAAAATAGAAATGTATTTTATATAATACATAATTTATATGATAAAAATAACATCCTTGCAATGAACCATATCCAATAATGTGAAGTTAGAAGCATTTCTTCTCAGATCAGGACAAGATAAGGATGCCTATTCTTACAACTTTTATTCAACCCAGACACAGCAATGGGTAGGAAGAAAACAAAGGTGCCCTAATTTGAAAGGAAAAAGTTCAACTATCACTATACATAGGTTTTTCTAAGAAAACCTTGATGGAAGAAGCCAATGAAAATCTGTTGTAAAGTCCTAAGAATGAAAAACTAGCAGCATTTCTATACTGACAACAAACTAAAAAGAATCCAAGAAACAATACTAATTTACACTGGCTACAAACACACTAAGGCAGAGCCAGGGAGACAGCAGGTCTTCTTTGTAAGCTTGAGTTCAATCCCCAGAACCCAAAGTGGAAGAAGAGAACCAAGTTATTTTCTGACCTCCACACATCTCCTGTGGCACTAGGGACCCATTTTTATTCTCATTCCCTCCCTCCCAAACCCCCACAACCTATACCCTACTCACAATAATTTAATTTAATAAGATACCTTGTAGCCATGGATGTGAAGTATTAATTTAAATGCCCATATAGCCCCAAAGCAACAACATAATCCAAATTAAAATGCTCGTGACATTTTTTTTTTACAGAAATGAATGAGGCAATTCTGACATTTATATGGAATTATAAGAGACTCCAAATAGCCAGTGTAATCTTAAGAGAAAAAAAAAAGGTATAGGCTGAAGGTATTCACTAGCTGATTAAAAAAAAAAAAACTATAGTAATTAAAATAACATAATACAGGCAGAATAAAAACAGACACAAAGACCAATGGAACAGAATGGAGAGCCAGAAATAACTGCACACCTTTATGGTTGACGTCCAAGAACACACAATGGAGAAAGGACAGTCATTTTAATAAACAATATTGGAAAAACTGGATATTCATTCACCTGAAGATGAAAGTAAACCCTAAACCCATACATTATATAAAAATAAATTTATAAACAGGGCCAGAGAGATGTCTCAGTGGGTCAAGAGTTCTGGCTACTTTTCTAAAAGATCCCAGTTCAATTCCTAGTACCAACATGGCAGCTTACATGAGTCTCTCCTGTCCTAGGGGATTCAAGGCCTTCTTCTGGACTCAGTGGTACACACACAGGCCAGCAAAACACCCATATGAACATAAAAAATAAAGTTAAATAAACTTTAAATAAGTAAGTAAATTTACAATGGATTAAAATTTAAAGACCAAAAACCACAGGAGAAAATTTTCCAGGATACCGGTCTGGGCATATGGCCTGAAGAACATAAGAAATAAAACTGGCATTGGTACCACACATCTTTAAATTGGATCTTTGAGGTTGAAGCCAGGACAACCAGGGCCACACAGAGAAACGCAGTCTCAAAATAAATAAATAGACAGACAGATAGATAGAAAGAAAAATAAGGCTATATTAAAAAAAAAACAGGGAAGAAAATATTCATAAATTATACATTGCCCTTAATGTTCAAAATATTCAAGAAATTCATACAGGTAGACAGCAGAAAAATCAAATAACCTGATTTTTAAAATAGGCAAAAGGCTTAATAACAATACACAAGTGGCCAAGAAGTATATTAGTCAGTGCTCAGTATAACTTATAAGTTCATGGAACATATTGTGGATGGTCCTAAAAAATTAGACCTACCATTAGGATTCATTATTCCTGCTACTTATCTCAAGTGACATGAGCACACGCACAGAATAGACGGTATCTCACTTTTATGTAGAATCTTTAAAAAAAACAAAATAAACAAACAAACAAACAAAAACCTCAGAGAAGCCAAGAGGTAATTCCCAGAGTCTGGGAAGATGCAGTTTGAAGAAAATGGTTAAATATTTGTTGCAAATATAACATGTCCATTTAAATAACAATGTGTATCACTGAAAAAGCATCAAAAGTATTCTCATAACAAAAGTAATAAACCCTGTTTGGCTTACAAATTTCACAATGTATGAACATTTCAAAACATCGAGATGTATGAAATAAGCAACTGACATCCAAATTATTAGGTAAAAGGTGTAGACAAGGATGTTCTAGAACACAGGGAGTAAGCAACCTTTTGCCTCCTGAGTCCTGGGCATGCTTCACCATGATATATTTTTTTAAGAATTTGAATAGCAGAAACCTGTAGAGTCAAGTAATTAGCTGGGAAAGTTTTGAATTCTAAAATGTAGAAGTTACTGGGTAGGGAACACTTTCCCCGTCTTATCTCACCCACACTTAGGTTTTGCACACACGAGAGTCACTTTTGCTGTCCTCTTGACTTGAAATTCTCAGCCTTAGTTACTTCATTCCCATTTCATTTGACCCACCTGTTAATTTTAAAGATACAGCTTAAAGAGGAGCTTTTGTTGTTCATAATTAGCAAAAAGTAGGAAGAAGCATGTGTCTAGTGAATTAATAAACTGTTCTTTATGTTTACAATGGAATATAGCCCAGGAATAGAATGAACGTTTCACATATAAAACATGCATAAATATCAGAAATATTCCAAGCTAATAATTTTATACACAAAGACAACAGTATGTTCATTTATATGACATTCTACAACAGTCAAGTTTAATCTATGGTCTAAGAGAAACTTAAAAATTGCTACCTGTATGAAAGGATGGGAGCACAGACTGGCCAAAGACTGTAACGAAACTGAAGAGTGATGCTCAGTATTGTTAATAAGGACTGAAGTTAAATACTGAAGCATTCGTTAAAAACAGCAAATATGAACCTAGTTTGCATATTTATCATATAATTTGCCTTAAAGACATGTAGGCTGCAGTAATTAAGAGAAGTATGCCCATTTTTGCCATTTGCTTTGAAACAGACAGCTTTCATAGAGAAGATATGAACTGATACCAAGTACAAAATGTTAACCACTAACTTTTTCCAACTTTGTTGGTATGTGATATTTTTCATGTAAAATATCAGAGGTACCTGCCTTACAAAAAAAAAAAAAAAAAAAAAAAGGCCTCCTGAGTCAACTACTATGAGAGCCTCCCATAGCACCTTTCAAGATATACTTGGTCCAGTTTGTAAAAAGTGTTGCATCTGGGTCCTATGTCCTAGGAACTGTATAAAATGTCAAAAACAGAGTCCATCTTTCTGGTCTTTGGGTGTCCACCCAGGCAGCAGTGGACAGTAAAAAAAAAAAAAAAATGTTGATCTCAAGGGATATTATTTAATCAAATTTTTCATAAAGTTTCCTCATATCACTATTCCTTATGCTTGGCTGTTTTATTTTGCTTAATCATTACAACTGCCAGAATAATCTATGTGACCTAGTACCCGCCCATATGAATTCTTACAAATTTTATTTAGTATGTATATTCACATATGCATGCATCCATATACATATGTGACAGAGGATAACTTTGTAGGAGTTTATTCTGTCCATCTACCAAGTGAGTCCAGATCAAATCTAGGTTATGAGGATTGGGAGAAAAGGACTTTTACCAGCTAAGCCATCTTGTTAGCTTATGAACTTTTTCTGAGTTCCCTTTGTGAAAGGATATTGAAGAAATTTATCTTAAATTATCCTTTTTATTCCAACAACCCAACTTCTAAATTTCAGAGGGCTCAGAGCTTATGTTTAACTTGTATGTTAAAGAAGCCAGCTGAATAACATATTACAAGCAATAATGTTTATCCACACCACTCAGTTTGATATTCAAGTAGATTCCTTGAAGAAACATGATGTAATGAATACTATGCCATTTTACCTTTCTGTAACTTTTGGACTTTTGGTAGTCTCTGTATAGTCCTGGTTAGCCTGGAACCTACTATGTAGGCCAGGCTATTCTTAAACTTGCAGTAATTCTCCTGTCTCAGTATCTGGACTGCTGGGATTAGAGGTAGGCATGAGCCAGCACACCTGGTTGCAACACATATCTCAATTTCACAGTTTCAACAGTTTGTAGGACACAGCACAGCATGACAGTCTAGGTTCAAAGACCAGCCCCTCACTGATTACCCATTCATCTTTCTATAAGCTTTGCTAACTTTGCTATGACTCATTTTATTCACTTCCTGGTGATTTGTGAAAATAAGGGAGTGGGGATAATAACAGGTCTCATGTCCTGAAGGTTTGTGAGTCATTACATGTAAACTACTTAAAACAATGGCCAGGAATACTACCTACCATTCTGTAAATTTATTTTAGGACACTGATGACCAAAAGACTCCTTGCACAATTTACAAATCAATCAAAATGAACAATGTACACTGATAGAAGTAATTTTTAAAAAGTGCAACGCAAACTCTATCACACAGAAGTGACAATTTTCAATAATAAAATACTTTTTCAAATGCCGGCTTTCACACATCATGAGCCCATTATCTAAAATAGATTTCCTTAAATCAGGACTTCTTGCTAGATTTTTGTCCTAGCACTTAGTTCAAACTTAATGATTGTATTTTTGACCGTGAACTGTGATGGAAACCTCTTTCACATATCTGACACAATAGGCATTCAAATATATCCTAAATGAACAAGGTAGACATTTCAAGGTGTGCTTAATCTATACCAGATGAAATGAAAGCAGTAAGGGTTACAGGGTACGACCCAACTAGGGATTTAGTCACATTTAAAAATGTATATGATTTATTAAAAATATAAACTGGTGATGTGTTCTATAATAATCCCACTCAATAATAAATATAATTTGTAAAGCATTTAGAACCACCCTTCCCTTTTGATTACAAGAGATAAAGCATACAACATACTGTAGGTTTATTTTTATTCAAAAAGTTACTGTCTCAAGACATAAATACAAATCAGCAAACAGTACAATTAGGACAATAGAATGTGGAGGACAACAGGTTAGAGTAATATAGAAAACAGTTTAGCTGGTTCAAACAAAGCTGGAAGAACTGCTTTCACAAAGAAATACTCCTTTCAAGAGTGAGAAAAAAATCAACCTAGGTTTCAAATCATATATACAGTCCTCTCCGCAGTTCTAGGAAATGCAGTGGTGTGTAAAAGAACATATGCAATACGTTTGCACACAACAATGTTTGTATGTTAGACAGGTCTGGTTTTATTTGTTAACCATGAATTAATAAAACAAATGTATTTTGTGGTCTTTCATTTAACCTATGGTTTTTTGGCTACCACAGCCTGATGCTTGTTGATTTCCTGACTTGAAAAACCAGAAACCTTTTGGTATTCACACATCTGAAGATATTCTTGTATTGCAAGCATATTAAGGCATGGAATGATTAAAATAATATACCTCAAGAACTGAGAGACGACTGACAAAAGATAGATATACATGTAATATAAGTTAATATTTTGTTTTAAACGATGTCTAGCTGCCTAAGCCTCGCAAAATGAGTTGATGTCAAAATGGCAAGTGGCCACTTTCTGTTTAAAACTAATTCACTTGTGAAAGGACATAAAATGAAGTTTAAAGCTTAGCTTTCAAAGAATATTATGGGTTATGAATTCTATTATCCCATCTAATTTACATACAGAGGAAATGTACTGTAACCTGTTAGAAGTATCTTTAACCTGAAGACTGCTTGCAAAGACAGATAGATAAAACAATATAAAATACAAATTTAAAAATCATTTTAAAGCATGAACAGTCATGCTTTTCTATTTTTAAACATTGTTAAACTTTCAATATATTTCTGAAACCTCATAATTTTAAGTTGGAATTTAAAAGTAAGAAAAAACTAAACAAACTGCGCAATTATAAAATCAGCACCAATTTATATATATATATAATTTTATTTAAAATTTAGATCCCTATTCCCACACTCTAATAAGCTGTATAATTTTTGTTTAAATTTTCTGCAAACATACTACAATAAGCTTCTTTTATTTGGAGACAAAATACAGTGGCACTACTGGAAGGAATATCACAACGTTACATTTTTATCTTAAAGGACAAGCAAACTTTCAGGGCTGCTATGGGCTAAGCATGTTCGAGACTGTTACCTTCTGGCAGTTCACTGCATCTGGATTATTTCTGAAAAGTATACAGAAGCTCTTGGAGTTTAAAAATATCTTAAAATACATTTTAGATGAAAAAATTGTAAAAGTTCTGCTTATAAGTTTAACTTTTTTCCACAATTACAAGATTTAAAACAAAGTTTTGTTGACTGATGTTTTAAGCATTTAAATTTAGAATGCTAAAAACAATTCTATCCTACACTTTTAGGGAATAAATCCATCCTCAACTTTTGTTTCGTGGATGTAAACAGAAATCCAGCAGAGGTCATCATTATTTAGTACAACCAGTAAATAAACGTGAGAAGATTCTTATCTGTACCAAATACTTCTTCAGATTGTTATATATTTTTTTAAAAAAGCATGAAATAATTCCTTTAAAGCCAACTAACAGCGCATAAATAAAATATTTACTTTCTAAGAAAAACTGTAGCTTATCATCAAATTGTTTACTTGTCCTTTATTTTTTCAGGCAAACAAAACTGCCCCTCAATGCACTTCATCTTGGTAAGCATAAGCATGTTATATTCTCCTTAGAGAAAAATCTGTACAGAATTTCACTGTAGCTACCCCACTTTAAAAATTTCCTCTTCCACTTAGAAAACGACTTCACCACAGATTTAAATGTGCACTGGCATTAAAACATTGACACACCAAGAACCTAATGAGAGAGGGAAAAAAATCTCGTTAAAATAGTCATTAATTTCTTAATAAAATCTGTAAATATTACAATACTTAATCAATTGTTATGCTAAAATATTAATAAAACTACTCTGAAAACATCTTTTCAGATATATAAATACAAAAATAGAGATCATTAATCAATAATAAAATAAACAGTAGTATTCATTAACATGTCAATTAACTCACAAATGTGACTAAAAGTAGGGACTCTGGTGTAATTGTTACAGAATCACCTAAAGCCTAAACTGAACATTTGTTGAATAAACAACAAATATAGTTCCCAGTATATCCTTCTAGCAAGAGTTCAATGCAAAGAATTTAAGAAAGTCTCATTTGTACCCTCAAGTAGGTGGTTTTTAAAATAAGCATCTATCTGAACACAAAAACAAAAAACAACAACGACAAAAAATCAAGAACAATGCAGCTGCATAAAAGAATAAAAAGCTTTCTTTATAAAATCTGGTCACAGTTATGAAGAGAAGTATACACTTTAAGAAGCACCTAAGGGGAGTAAAATGAGTTATTCTGGTGCTTTGCTTCTACAGTCTGGTTAGAAAAGGGTTGGTAGGCAAAATCTGATAACTTGTCACTAAAACACTCGAGCAGCACATAACTTTGACTGTAGGTATTATGTTCAATGTTTCATTTAGAATTCTAGCACTTAATAGACCAGTTAAATAAAACTTTAGGCTACTGTAAATGAGCAAGACTGGTTAGCAAAGCCAGAAGAAACGGAGATTGAGATCACTAATGGCTCAGATTTCTCCCTTCAAAAGAAGTCAGAATCTCATGAGTAGTTTTCATCTGAAGGGACTGTTTACTCTTAGACAAGGAAAATTTGTGTACTGTTGTAGTGAATTATCAAGTAAAGTGCTTAGACTCTCTGGGATCAAAAACAAAAAGGAGTTGCACATTCATGACAACTCTGCACTTCTCATCGGTGGTCCTTCTGGCTTCTCTAAGAAGTCTTAGGTTTTCTGTTAGAGTCCAGAGTTGGAGAGATATTATGTTTCCATTAAAGAGGCCTAAACGATGTTTAAAGGCTTCTTCTAGTCAAAATACTGGGAATAAGTAGAATTCTAATTACTAATGAAAAGGTAAATTTTTTTTGCCTGTGATATATGTATATCACATGAATGCTATGTGTGTGGAGGCCAAAAGAAGGCGTCAAGCTCCTGGAACTAGAGTTACAGGCAGTTGTTAGCTACCACATGTGAGCCAGGAGTGCTCTAAACCACTGAGCCATCTCACCAAGCACACTAGTCAGTTTTGAATGTAGAGTATGCTACTAAGATGATCTTAATCAGGAAGCACCTGGACAGCTGACAGTCATTTGTTTTTCCAAAGGAGCGGATAACCAGACTTCCATTAGAATATTAAATTAGCTGTGGCACACTGAGCACTTTCTAATTTTATGCTGCAGATAACTCTATTTGGAGGAGTTTGACACAAGTAACACTAGTGGCGATGTTTTCTGAGTTAACACATTAGACCTATTTTTTGATGTCAGCATTAATAAACACTTTAAACATATATTACACAAAGTACCAACATTAAGTTTTGGAGTGTTATACAAATATCACCAGAAAAGGACCGTTATCATAGGAGATAAACCAATTTTGTTTCTAGGTGTGAAACGTACTATACTATTAAAACCAGAATCCTATGCATATACAACTCCAAAAACAAATGTGCATAAGTAATATACTACTATTCCTAGACAATGTGCAAATCATAACCTAAAAGACAGTTAAGAATTGTTTAGTTGTAGCCTGATCTATCTCTATTAAGTGCTTTCAGTTACTTCACTTTGAATTAGAGAATCTGAGAATTAGGCATTAAGGGATTCAAATTCTAGTTTTACTATTTTGATGACATTTATCATAGTTTTAATTATAATATATTTATTGTAAGAAGACATTTTTTTGCATTCAATGTCTTCAATTAATCCTGTTTCCTATGTTAGGATTGAGACACTATGAACTACATAGATTTCTTCAAGTCATGGAAATTTAAAATTAACAGTCAAAGACTTCGAAAGGCACCCAAATCATTAAAGATTACTGAGCACTCAGTTATGTGACTGCTGCCATCATGTGGTAATACTATAAAATTACATATATACATGTGGTCATTTCCTTATTTTATTAGCACAGGCATCTAAAACATTATCAAAAAGGATATTATTTACACTCAATATTCAATATACATTAGAATGTGATAAGGGTGCACTGATAAATACTGAGTACCTATTCTTTTTGCATCATCAAGCTATAGTTTTCTTTACATGTTAAATGTCAAAATAGGTAGAAGCACTTTCTTATGGGTGTTTCATTATTTTTAGGATTCTTATAAACATCATTTGCGATGAAGGAAACAAATATTTAAGGTCATGGCACTAGATAAATACATTAGAAATATGGAAAGCTCTAGCTGCCACATTTTAACTATAGTTTTCTCATTTCAACTTCCTAATCACATTTCTTGGTATTTCACACAAATAAGATCTTAGTTTAGTTTTAGTAAGTAGATATGGCAGTAACAGTGATCAAATTAATGCTCTAATGCCTTCAAATACATTTAAATACCACAGAATTAAATAGAAAATTAAACTATAGAATTATGAGTAGGTTAGGCTGCCTCTTGCTTAGCACTTGTTAAAGATGCATAACCTCAGGCCACACTCCAGACCTAAAAATCTAGTTGTATTTTTAAAAGATCTCTGGATGACTCAATTGCACATTAGAAACTGAGAATAAATGAATTTAAAAGGACCTCTCCCAAAGGGCTGAGAACATAGCTCTGTGATAAGGCCTTTGCCTAGTATATGTGAGAGCCATCTTCAATTCCCAGCACCACACACTAAATAAATAAGATGCTCTGTGAATAAGATTCTCTGTAAAGCTTTTATGTTATGTAAACAGTTATTATTATATGATACGTTTTGTCAAAACATTTCCCAGATCTGACTAAAGGGTAAGGAATGGGCAAGTAGGAGATAATACTACCGAGGAACACAGAGCAGTAATTCCCCAAGTTAGGTATAGGGAGGAAGCAGCATGAGTAAACACAAGAAGTGACATGGGAAGATATGCACATTATTTGACTAAACAAAATAATTATGTTAGGCAGAACTCAAACATAATCATCACTGCTTCAAGGACTGCAGTCTATCAAGGACAAGTACATATGATAACCTATCTTACTATACTAACATGGTGGTTATTACAATGAAAGTATGTATGAAATATTAAAGAAACAGAGAATAAAATACCTATCTGGAGAGGTCAAAAAATCTTTCAATCTCATGCTTCATTATTAAGCCCTTAAGGTATCTCTTTTTCCTTTATGAGACTGTGGTCAAGGTTGGCCTTATTTCAGGGTCCTCTCTCAGCTTCCAAAGTGCAGCAGTTACTAGGGAGTGCTACTACTATTGGTTCTGTTCTCAGTTTCTACCATGACTTCAGATTCTACTTATTCCTCTATTTATTCTGCCCATCTAGAAATGCCAAAGGATTCTTGCTTAAATACATTTTGGTTTCGTGTCATTCCTTCATTTGAAATTCCTCAAAAGACAACCCAAACCTACAGGAAAGGTCTAAATGCTTAACATTCAAATTCCAGTTGGTCAAGAATTTCAATTATTACTACTGCATCAAGTCATTCCGTAAAGTTTTGATTTAAAACTCCTGGGCATATTTAAATTAAACCTACTGATTCATCCATAATTGAAGCTGGATCAAAGAAATCAGGCTTCAGTTCAGTTCTCTCTCTTCTATTCTTTGATGGTGGCTAAGAAAAAAGAGAGAAAGTTGATTTTTGATAATCATAAACCAACAGTAAATAAATATATTCATATAAATGTTATTTATATTTATCATATAAATATTTATAAATATTTATATTTATCATATAAATGTTATTAGTTCTCTGAGTAGTCTATGTGAATTTCAAGTATACCTGAAAATACTTCAATCATTGCTCGCCAACATCCTATCTTCCCCCCAAAACAGAATGGTTATAAGCACAAAAAACTTCATTAGTAGAAAAAGTCTTAAAAGTAAAACAGACACATTATTTTTCACTTTACTTAAAAAGAAATCACTCTTCTAATATTCTTTTCTTGAATGATACCTTACGACATACCACTTCCTTCAAGAATACCCAGCAGTACACTAAATAGCAAAGCCACAGGGACTTGGCCTATTATAAGTTCCCCTTTTCTAATTTGAGAATTTCTTCTCCTTGGATGAGCTTTTAAGTTATAATATCTTCTATTATCTCAATCTATCTCACAAATGAGATTATTGCTTAAAATGAAATATGTATTAGCATACTGCATGAACCCTAATGATAAGTTACTTTAAAAAAACAAAAACCTTAAGCTGGTTGGGGGTAGCACATGCCTTTAGTGCCAATACTTGGGAGGCAGAGGCATGTGGACCTCTGAGTTCAAGGCCAGCCTGATCTACAGAGTTCCAGGACAGCCAAGGCTACACTGAGAAACTCTGTCGAAAAACAAAACAAAGAAAAAATATTTTATTATTTATCTTCTCAAGATTCAAGTTACTTTTATTTTAATTTTACTTAACTTTACTCAAAAAAAGGTTTCTACCAATAATGTAAAAAAACTATATTTGATAATGAAAATTTAGAAACTGGTGTGATACTTAATACACTGAGCTTTTAAAAACTTAGTATGTAAACACTGAATATTATTTGATTTTTTTTATAGTCTAAGCAAAATAAAGTTCTTTATAATTTATATTACTAAATTAACTTCAAATGTAAATATACAATTCTTATTACTGCAAAAAATTCTTCCTGACTTCAGAAACTTAAATTTGAACAACCTTGCAAGCCAGTTAATAATATGCCTTGAAAAAAAATAACATGCCTTAGACCATTTAAAACAATTATTTTTGAGATAGGGTTTCTCTGTGTAGTCTTGGCTGTCTTGGAACTTGCTCTGTAAATTAGGGTGGCCTTGAACTCAGACCCACCACTGGCCTCTGCCTTTCCAGTGCTAGGATTAAAAGTATGAGCCACCAGTCCAGCTGAGACAGTTTAAAAATCAATCTGACTACAGTGTTTTCAGTTTGTTTAACTTTCCTTTAAGAAAAGAATATAATCAATATTACTGCACCTTGGACTTCCCATGTAATCAGCATTTTACAAGCTGACCTAAACACGTAACTCTCTCTTAACTTTAATCTTTTTTTTTTTTTTTTTTTTTTTTTTTTTTTTTTTTTTTTTTTTTTTTGGTTTTTCGAGACAGGGTTTCTCTGTGTAGCTCTGGCTGTCCTGGAACTCACTCTGTAGACCAGGCTGGCCTCGAACTCAGAAATCCGCCTGCCTCTGCCTCCCAAGTGCTGGGATTAAAGGCGTGCGCCACCACCGCCCGGCATCTTAACTTTAATCTTAAACTACATACTTTTGCATGTGACTGACCCAGAATAAAGTGATAAAATGTGTGTAAGAGATAGAGATAGAATGAGAATTTTATGGTAATCATGTTCTGAAAATAATTAATGCATTGAAAGTAACCTAAAACAAATATGTAGTAGAAATATTGGATATAAAAGGAATCTTTTCCCTTATGTGACACAGATGCATCAAACTAAGATCTAGCATCTTCAACACGACTAAATCCCTTCTCACATACTTAAATCCCCGAAAATGACTTTAAAAGTTTTGTAGAACTTATTTTATCTTTCTCTAAGAAATAATGAACTTTATTTTCAAAGGACTTAGACAGGAAAAATATTCCTTCTGGATGTTTCTTACCAAGTCTATATCCATGGTGTCAAAGTCCATTCCCTCATTAAGATCCTCAATCCTTCCTTCTGAGGACATCATAACATCTTCAACAATTGGCTCTTCATCATCTTCCATTAGGCTTGTACCACGCCGACTAGAGAAACATAAAACAAGGTAAAGATCTGAACCCAGACAGGACTGTTAATATATAGGCAGCAAGTATGTAGCTTTGTATATTCAAGTATAATGGAAAATGATGGAATTAAAGGGCAGGGAGAATGATTAGGCACTGATCATGTCATCAATTGTGTCAAAATCCCAATGTTCACTTGTTTTAAAATGCTAAAGATTTATGTTTATTCTATATTACTTAGATACATTTAGTTTCATAATTCTGATATGCCATATACAATGATCAACAACAAATTTCCACATGTGAACATAGCAGATACCTCAGATCGTTTTTGAAAGTAGGCAGGGTACAAATTAATAAATATAAACAGACCAAAGAAATAACATTTTCTGAATGCATATATTCTGATTTTACCTAATGTTAATCATTAGTAACCCATTCACTCAGTGACAAATGTGTACAGCAGCCATGCGTTCACTCACACCTCCACATGAGACCTACACCATGACTGGTTTCTAGAGTGTCCTATGAATGAAAATCGTGGGGAAAACACGATTCTTGCCCTCAAGGAGCTTACAATATACTATGGGAAAACAGAGATAAACCTGACACAATGGTACATATTACAATATATACCATCAAATGCTCTGGGAGTATACTAAAATAATTCTGCCTCATATAAAAATTAACACTTAATGCTTAAAAGCTGAAACTCAAAGTCACAAAAATATATAAAATGAAAAATAACATCAAGGTCAAAGCCGTGTTTTTTTCACATAATCACAAGGAAAATAAACTAAGTTCACAAATTAGCCCAGGTCAGCATAAAGTAGGCAGCCCCAACGTGACTGTGCATTTGACTTCTTGCTTTCCAGTCTGGCTAACATTACCATCTTTTCTTTTGCAAAGATCCCACAGATCCCAAAAACAACTCACCAAAATCTAAGTTATTTAATGAAATATTTTCAATGTATACAATACTATGGTAGATCACAATGATCTGATCCAGGCTTTCTGAACAGATATGATAATGCCAGGCATAAAGGTTCTGGATAATAAAAGACAATTTTATTACATTTTTGTGGAAATAAAAGTAAAGGCAATCTGTGTGTTCTGAAGATCATATAATCAAAAACCAGAAATCCATTCTGTATTTCCTTTACATTACACTGACGGCATATGTGATATAAACTATGGAAGAAAATATAATTCATAAGTTATTTTAGTACAGGGTAGGTAGCATGAATAAAAGAAAATTGGTAAAGCAAAAGTATTTTAAAGTTTCAGGCAATCAACCATTTATGGTATAACTACCAAAAGAGTCCTCTGGTGATAGTTGTTTATCTCAGGCAATCCTTTTAGTTGTCTGGAGGAGACTGTACATAATCAAGAACCAATCCAAATTGCAAACAGTAAGAAAAATGAAAACAGTACTGAATAACGAGACAGTCTAGACATCCAAGATCTTAAGCACTGGAACCAAGTTTTAAGAGGACAAATATAAACCAAATAAGTATATGGTAGAATTCTGAACTATTTGGATGGCATTTAACTGGAAGCTAAGAAATTGGTTGTAGGTCAAGCATGAAATAAAATGCAAATAAGGAAAATCTGGCAAGAGAAACAAGACAAAGCCAAGTGCTGGTATAGATGATGACCATAGAAGACAAGCTGGAATGGCACATACTCAGTGAGTAAATAGACTTTCTTAAGACCACTAGAGAGAGACCTAGAGTGAATATTTATATGCCACCATTCATGTGGTGAAAGATGATTTAAGAAAAACGTGAATTCTTATTTTAAAGTCAACAATGTAAAACAAAATATAAATTTTAAGAGAGGCAACAATCACTATCCCAAGTTTTAAAAAATACATTATGTTACAATGCTTTCAAACTTAAAATAAATAAATAACATTTTGCATGTATATAAGGCATGATTTCAAGTCTTCTTGTCAGCAATTTCATTTAGAGTCACAGCTAATTAGGATTTCTGAAATATTTATCAAGTTCCCATACAGAATCCAGTAACAGCAAAGTAAGAACAATTTGTAAGCACTGAACATTTACTCATTCCATGAACATTTGCTTAAGTGCTTTCTATGTGTCAGCTCTTAACAATGAGATCCTTGCCCTTGAGGAGCTCACAGTCTAGAGAAATGGACATTGTAATACACAAATAATTACAATACAATATGGCAAACGCTGTAAGAAATGCAAATATACAGGGTTATAGGATCACAGAAGATTACAATTTCACTTACGGTGACACTTGAGCCTGTTTTCACCATGGATTTACTAGTAGTATTCAGGTAATGAGACGTGATATACTAAAATTGAGTCAAGGGGCATATTTTGAAAGATCTTGCATGCCATGAACTAAGTAAAGAAACTGAACTTTATCCAGCAGGCAATGGTGAGCCATGGAAAAGTTCTAAGTAAGAAAGTTACATGGTAAGATTTTTATTCTAAAATTATAATTCTTGATGGTAGTGTGAATGATGGAGTGGCAGAAAGTGTGAAGGAAGAGGTTTGGTGAGCAGATAAATGGGGGGTTTGAGGGAAGAAAACCAGTTAGAAAGCTAATTACAATAGTTCAGGTGAAAGATGAGGACCTGAACTAAGGTGGGAATATAATTAAGATGTAACACAAATGTATTTTTAATTCTGTGTACCAAAATAAACAAGGATTCATATTTATACTTTTCCAACAGATCAAATTAAGAGTGATTGGTCCTTTAGCTAACTAGTTAATATTTGACTTAAAACATTTTATTTTTCTGTTGGAAAGACCAAAATCTCGTTCCTTGATTATTTCAGCTTAGTTACTCTCGAGAGTTTGCTGAAATTGTAGATCTGGCACACATTAAGTTATGTTAAAATGAATTAGTGAACTTCCTAGACTCAGACAATAAGGCACTCTCACTACATGGCATGCTGAAGATTAGTTCGCAGTTTAACATAGCTCATTGCTGCTCTCTCCTGCTGTTGCCTTGCTTCCTCTTGTTGTCTTTGAGCTAACATCCATGTTACCTGCGTGCTTCAAGGAGAATTTTATTCTTCTTTTAACTTAACTTTTTTCTATGTAATTGATAATGTTCTAGTAAAGAAAATGATCAAATGTACTTACTTATAATCCAGAGGAGTTTGATGATGCTCTGTCTGCATTGGATAGACACTCATGAAGCTATCTTCAGGCCGTAACCTTTTCGGTTCTCTCATAATGGTGGAGGTGAGCTGTGGGTTTGCATCATAACAGGGGTGTGCAGTGTTTGCTCTCTGCTCAACCACATACTATCACTGCTACTACTTTCTTCAGCTGAAAGAGAAAATGACAGACATGACATTTGGTTACTAAGTGTAACTCACCTAGAGTCATATACAACCCAAATAAAACAACAAACATCTGGTTGCTTTCCATACAGTAGTGTTGGAAACTGTGTCCCACCAGGTCCCACCCTAGTCTTCCAGTCTGTTTGTAGAAAAGAGGAGGTAAGCAATTACAACACAGGATTGGTACAAGAAAGGAATAGAAAGGGCAAGGAGCAGTGTCAGAGACAGAGACAGCTCCCCAGAAACAATGGTTAACAAGCATCTGTACTAGGAAAGATTCTCCATGAAGACCACAAGAGCACTGATGGCATGAAGCAGCAAAGACCGAATCATGTTGACATCTGACTACAAAAATGCCAATTTCTTTTTTTTTCTTTTTTCTTCTTTTTTTTTTTTGGTTTTTCGAGACAGGGTTTCTCTGTGTAGTCCTGGCTATCCTGGAACTCACTCTGTAGACCAGGCTAGCCTTGAACTCAGAAATCCGCCTGCCCCTGCCCCCCAAGTGCTGGGATTAAAGGTGTGCGCCACCACCGCCGCGCGCCAATTTCTTATTGTTCAAATTACTAGCTTGCTACCACAGGAATGAGAAGATCACAAGAATAGGAAAAGACTGAATAAAGAAGCAGGATTCAGTATGTAGCCAGGTACATGGTAGTTAGGCTGTAGCACTCAGGACAAGGTAGGAATAGTAGAAGTTGAAAGCCAGCCTGGAGCACACAGTGAGATTTTGTCTCAAAAGCCAATGCAAACAAACTAGCAAACAAACAAAAAACTAATATGTGGAACATATTCTGATTTAGACTAAGGAGACAAACTTGCTAACAGTCTGAAGAAAGTGAAGCCATTTGGTGCATTACATGCCGTAGTCAACGTGGTAGTGGTATGGATGAAGGAATGCTAATGAGTAACAAGCCAGATGGGAGAGTAAGTATATGGCCTAGAGAAATCCAATTCAGTACAAGGAATGGAATTAGTAAGAGGGGTGCTTTTTAGCCTATAGGATGTGAATGGGAGCTGATCCTAAGACCCTAATGCCAAAGTAAACATATGTAACATATATACATTAAAAAGTGGATTATTAACATCACACCTATAGAATCTACCCCATCGAACATACACAAAATGGACCCATCATTACAAATGACAAATTCTTATGTCAGTGTCACTGAGTTAATAGTAAGGTAAAATTAGTTAATATGAATTTGAAGGAAAGCTATTTTAAAAAATAATTATTTATGTACATCTACACTGTCTGTCTTCAGACACACCAAGGAGACATCGGATCCCATTGTGATTGCTGGAAATTGAACTCAGGACCTCTGAAAGAGCAGTCAGTGCTCTTAACCACTGAGCCATCTCACCAGCCCGGAAATCTATTTTTTACAAGACTGTGTGTATGTCTGCTGTGCACCCATTTCATGTATATGTACCATTTTAAAGAAAACTTTTCAGGGTAAATGTGCTACTACCGAAGTGATCAAGGGCTTAGACATAAACTGCTCATGTTACAATATAGTAAGACTACTTATAGTTCTATATGTTCAGGGTCATTTTCAACTAACCTCGCATTTATCCTTCATTACATTTATTTACTAATGGCAATTTATATAGCTCTAACTTAATAATCTATTTGTAAAATATTATATAAATACCAATATATAAAGTGTTGCTGAGAATATAAAGGAGTGATTTGGTGACTCAGCAGAAATTTTAACTATTTAAAGATTTTTAAGATTTACAACCATATTCAAGAAGCATCCTTTTAATTTGATAATTTTTCTATTAAAATGATAATTCCTATAGTTTCTTATAAAGCATCATATCCCATTTAGGAGTCTTTGCTCACTTACAGTGATACTGGGATTTTATAACCAAGTCTAAAGCTCAATGTGTTATAAGGTTATGATTAGACAAAAGATGTTGGAACTACACAGCAATCAAGTTTTAGGACTATATACTTGATAAATGAAGGCTGATAAGTTATATGGCAATTTAAAAATGTGATCACAAATTCCATTGACACCATTTATACTAAGATGCAGAACCAAGCGAGGCTATGTGGTTAGAGTTCTATAGTTCCATCTGTTAGAAAAGTGGGCAGGAGATTCTTAAGTTCAAGGCCAGTTTGGGATATATGAGACTCTGACTTATAGAAAACAAAATAAAAAATGAGGTAAAGAACTATATATCCCTTCTCCTGAAATCTATTAATTTCTTAGTCACTAGAACATTATAGAAGTTATACCATGCTGGTTTGCAGGCTGAGGCCTCACACTGGTAGCGACCACATCCTGTTTTTAGAGTAGTAACTCTTAGAGCTTAGTGACATGCTCATGTGTAGACATTATAAAAGAGTTTTGAGAGACAGTCCAGGTAAAGTCAGGCTCATACCATCTGTAATGTGATCTGATACTCTCTTCTGGCATGCAGGTGTACATATGGATAGAGCACTCATATACATAAATTAAATAAATAAATATATTACTATTCTTTATTGTATGCATATCAAAATTGCTCCAATATGATATCAGATAATTTTGTTGCAGCAAAGTATTTTTTGAAGAAGCTCTGGAAGAGCACCAAGTGCTCTTAACCACTAAGCCCCAGAATAGTGATGAAAAAAATTAGCAATCTGTTTTTACTGTTTTTCATGTGAAAAGGAAAAATGTGCCTTAAAGAGTTGACAGAACTGACTGTCATGCGTGTAAAATGGTTAAAACAGTACATTTATGCATAATTCATAGTTGTGTAAGCTACTGTTGAGTATCACATATTTCATGAGAAACGAGGTGCATCTTAATGCCATTCGGTTGGTCAACAATAAATGAACTGCGTCCTTACGGAGTGCTAGTTGCATGCCTTCAACCACTTTCCGTTTTCCTGTAGATGGTTTTGATTTTTTACTCCGTACAGTTGATCCCCTGCTACTCATTCCACTAATGACTGACATGGTATCATCATCGCCACCAGCTAGCAAAGAATTTCGGTAAGACATCAGAGGAAGCCATACATCTTCTCTTCGGAGTGACATCTGAAAGGTCATGAACTTTTCCAAATAAACATACCTTAAAAGAAGTAGAAACCATTAGCTTTGATGCACAGAGCTGCTATTCAAACAAGGTTGCAGGAACATGAGCCTAATACTTCACTACTTATTCTCAGCCTCAGTAGCAAAATGAAGAGAAAACGTCTACTCAAACCTCACATTGAATGAAATAATTGAGAGTAGTCTAGCTTTTGTTGTCTAGAGAGTAGTCTAACATTTATTGATCATCTGCTATGTCCTTGGTACTGACAATAGGTATATACTATCCATAAGCACAAAACTTCAGCTTGGTGAAAAATATGCATCTACACTTGGTTTTGTTTTTAATAAAAAAATTCTCATCAAAATGTAACTAACATTCACATGATTTCTATGTGCTAAGCATTTTTCAAGATATTTTAACTAATCTTACAGTTTGTAAGGAAAACATTCTCTCCATTTTAGATGAAGAAATAGATGTAAGATAAATTAATATACCCATAATCATAAAAATGACAGTATCATCATGATTTAGATCCCAGGGTGTGACACTAGAAGTGAAGATCAACTAAGTATATTGTACAATTCAAATATTTGGAGTAATTGCAATAAATTATTCCAATCAATTTAGACTTATTACATAAGTAAAGTCAGTTTTAAAAAACATACTGCTTTGTGGTAACTGTTCAATACATCTTTTTACTTACAAATACTTCTGCCATCCTTACTACTACAGCACTCCTCACCATAGCCTACAAATGGGCTACCAGTCTGGAAACCAATACCAGTCTGAGATAAGACTCAAAATTTCAGCCAAAATAGACTAACTGGCAGAATAATTAGAGCTCTGTGCCACTAGGTCACTTAACAGAATATTAACAATAAGGAGGCTCCAGGACAGGGACATGGCTCAGTGGGTTAAGAGCACTTGGTCTGCAATTCAAATGTCCCAGCACTTAATCACATATAAAGCTAGGAATGCTTGCAAATGTCATAACTCCAGGACTGGGGAGAAGAGACAGGGAGACAATTAGAAGTTGGTTGACAACAGGGCTGAGAAACCATGTCTCAGAGAAGAAATGCAGTGCTCTAGACACCCAGTAGACTGCTCTGGCCACCACACACGCATGCACCTGTACACTCATGTACATGCCCCACAAAAATCAAACATTCTCCTCACAAACACAATAATAAAAAAGTAAATACGTAGCCTTTGTGGAAGCAAAAAATCTGTGCTTCTTTAGCCCTGGGTCTCTACTAAGCTGATTTTTTTTTTAAATTTATAAGCCTTATGTACACATTTTCAAAATACTAATATACTGTTGTCTACTATAAATATCATAGTGTAGTTTTATACTTTTCTATTTGAATTCAGCATTATACTTTTAAAATCTATTAGTTTTGACAACATTTCATAACCTGAGTCATGTAGGGGCATATTCTAGGAAACAAAGAGGTTATTTTGACATTTTCCATGTTCAAACATTGTAACACTTACTATCCCTTAATAGTTCTTATTGTATGCATGATTCAAAGATTTTATAGGGCATATGCATGTGAATGATGAAGTGACTGGGCCTAAAGATAGGAAGAAACTTAACCTTTACTAGGTAATGTCAGATAGTTCAAAAACTAATCATGTATCAATTCATGTCACCAATAATGTATATAACGTTCTCTTGTTCTACATCCTTGAAACTATTAATACTATCAGAGTTATTAGGACTGTTCAACTGTTACATAAGAAATGGCATTGTTTAGTCTGCATTTCTCTGATTAATGGTCTAAGAATTACTTTAAATGGCAGAGTCTAGGGTTGGAAAGATGGCCCAGGATTATTAAAAGATATTAAACTGTGGTATTTCTAACTTTCTCCCCCTTATACCTCAAAGAGCTGGGGGAGAGGGTGAGCCGTCTCTCTTACAAGTTACCATTTTAAAAAATTACTTCAGAGAAATTTTGTTTAAATATTAAATTGAGGAAAGAAATTGTTAAAGGAAAAGACAGTTTTGCTTTGCAGCACAACCACATTCAAGATAAAGACTAACCTGGGTGAGCCTCATGGATTTTCAATATTATCGTCCTTTAAATGCTACCGTCTTACGTGGGCTACTGTAATTATTCAACAATACAGGAAGTAGAACTCACAATACTAAAATTCAGTATTGTACAAAGAACAGTTATTGTACAAAGAAAGTTATTAAAACTGATGAAGTAGAAAATTTTATAAATTAATATAATGCTACAGATACATGTCAGAAAGAAAACCAAGTGTAACAATTGATCTTCAACATTTCAAAATGAAGTTAAGCTGGACATGTCTAGCAAATACATACACTGTTCTTTTATCTTGTCGGAGCAGTTTAGAAGAAAATTCACTGAGAATATCAAGAAATGCCAAATTTAAAGGTGGGTGGCTCTCCCCTTGTGGATTAGGCTCCTTAAAAGCAAATTCTATACCATCTCTGTAAAGGAAATAAAATAATAAATATTACGATGTTTACTTCATTTGTAAATATTTTAAAAATTAAAAATAAACTTTATTTCAAGTTCAGAATATTATCAAATCATTCTAAGACAAAATAACACAGAGACACACATATACACCAGCACCAGTTAGCCATTAGCTAAATGTAGTTTGTTTTAATCTACATTCTCTTTTGACCTATTTTTGTAACATAGCCGAGCTTTCAACTTGTGATTACTTCTGCTCAGGCCTCCTATATGCTAGGATTACAGGAATATATTCTTTACTCAAATATTCTTTCCCACAAAATAGCCAAATTCTTGTATATAATGACCAATATATTATCAATACTTTTTTTCAGAATAGCAAAGTTATACTCTAACATATAGAATTATCTTAAAACTGAATAATAGCCACTTACAATGTTTTGTTTAAAGCCTTTAACATTAAACTCAGGGCCCATTTAACCATATTAACATCACAATTTAAATATTGCAATTGATCAAGATAACAACCATCATTGTGCCCTATCAAAATATAACAGGGTAGAGAAACAATGAAGACAAAATTGGGGGGAAAGCACATGAAAAAAAAATGTAGCTGTTACACTAATTACTCTATGTACTCTTAAATGTTACCTAAAATTATCACCTATATACTAAAAGGCATACAACAAGGTGAAGTAAGAAAGTAAATTAAGGTTAGAGAGAAATAGATAAAATGAATAAAAGCAGTAAGTTATGTGCAATTCATGTGACAGTACACAATCCCAGGGCTCACTGGCCAACCAATACAGATAGCTTAATTGGTGAGTTCCAGGCCAAGCACAAAACTTATTTCAAAGGAGATGGATAGCATTCTGAACATTTCATTCCAGTTTGCACAAGTGTACCCATGCACACACATACACACACACACAAATATTTATAAAAGTGCAACGTGTGGGGGAGGACCACACTACAATATGTTTTTAAACTTATGAACTTTATAAGCCAATAATTTAAAGCCAACAAGCTTATTTAGGTATTCCAAACAAAAGCATGGACACAAAATTTAGATTCATGAAACTACAAACAATAAATAAAGTATTAGGAGATTGGTTACTTGTGGAGCATGGCAATTGCTTCTCTTGTTTTCAATTGATCAAGTCCAAAAGTTAAAGCAAAACGTCGAGCAAGTTCTTTTATGCCACTAAATGTTGAGGATGATCTATCAAAATTATAGCCATTCTCTTGTATCATCTCATTAAAAAGCTGTTCGGAAAAAAGAAGGAAATCTTAATATTTTTATAAATATAAATTAACATATTTTAAGCATATTTTTAAATTAAAATATAAAAGATAAATGATATACTGCATTGATGACACCTGAAACACAAGTCATGATACAAATTGTGTCACATAATACACTTGAAATACAGAAATCATTATTCGTTCCTGAATATCTATATAGCAAGGAAAAGAAAATGATTATTTCAAAGAGACAGCTGTACTGCTGTGTTCATTGTATAGTATCACTCACAATGACCAGGAGATAGAACCAACTTAATTGTCCACACATGGATGCATGCCATGTATCACATACATATGCTTGCAAACAAACAAAAGGGAGTATTATTTAGCAGTTAAAAGGTAGAAATTAGGTCATTTACAAAAGCATGGATGAATGCAGAAGACAATCCATTAAATGAAATAAGCCAGACATAAAAAGCCAAATACCATGAGTACACTTACTAGAACCTAACCAAGTGGAAGCTAAAGATACAGAGAATAAAGGGATTACTGCCACAAGCTAGGGCAGTGGAACAGAAATAATCAATTAGGATGATTAGGTTCCAGAGATTAACCGTCCACTATGGTGAGTATAGTTAACAGTGACAGAGATACTATAAAGATAAAGTAGCTAAGAGGTGAGTATCTGCCTATCATACAAAGGGCCCTATACTCCACTAAAACAAAACAAAAAACTTAAAAAAAAACAAAAACAAACCCTAAACTAGGTAAAAAAAAAAAAAAAAAAACAACAACAACAAGCACATATAGGCCCACATATTCACACATTGTTTTGGCTCCTACACATAAACATCCATAAAAATCCTATATATTTAAAAATTGCTATCCAGGAAACAGTGGCACAGACCTCAAACTCCAGCTCTGAGGCTGAGTCAAAAGGAATTTTAGATCAGGCCAACTTAGGCTATATGGTGAGACAAAAGCAAGATAGTTTAACTGGTAAAATCTTTCAATACATGTGATGATCTAAATTGATCCCCATAACTCATAGGAGAGATGAGAACTAACTTGCCCAAACTGTGCTGTGCTCTTCACATGAACAATCTGTCACACTTGTACACAGGCAATCATATAGGGAGGCTGGGAAGATGGCTCAGTGGATAAAGTGCTTAACATGCAAACTTGAGGACCAAAGTTCAAATCCTACCATCCAAATAAAATGCAAGTGGATATGGAAGCCTGTCTATAATCCTCAGTGAAACAAGCTCCAGGTTCAGTGAAAGACCCCACTTCAGTAAAGAAAAGCAATCAAAGACAATACTCAAGAGTCAATCTCTGGCCTCCACACTCAACTGCACAAAGGCATGTACATGTATATATACTCCACACAGACACACACCAAGAAGAAGAAGAAAATTGCTTAGACTAGATAAAAATGATCTTACTGCAAGTTGTGAAGTAATGAGTGAGCTGACCAACCAGACTCAACCACTTCTCATTCGTGTTTAAACCTTCTTGCAAATCATTCTTTACTAGTAAAGATAAATATTTTTCACTGCTACTTTTATGAATTGTCTGTCATGTACTCTTCCCAGGTACAATTATTACCAATTTGATTATTGAAAGTTAGTTATGTTAAGTAAAGCTGATACTCAAAGTCTTACCTGCTGCAAACTGAGAATAAGGGTCTTAGCACATTGAATTTTGTCAATTTGCCTCGTTTTACTCATTGTTTCTTTGATGATATCGCCATAATCATTATAATACTGGAAAAAGAAATTGAGGCAAATTACAGTTAAATTTCTTAAAATGATTGGACAGTAAGACTAACTTTAGGTTAATTCTATGAGCACAAAGCTCATAGAATGACAGTAAATGTAGATTTAAGTACTGTAGATTTAAGGTCATTTCAAAAACATCTTTAAAACTTTAAAAACAAAATTGAACACCCCAAACTGTTTAAAACAAAGCAGGCATGAAGTAAAAAGTTACTAAGTTATACTGAGTTTCAGAGGTAAAACTAAGTTTTCTTTAAGGACAATAAATATAGCCAGTTACTCTAATTGTTAATGAGATAGGAGGCCAACTTAATAATTTTGTTTACAGAAACAAATAGCCTATAAACTATTGTGTCTAAAATTTACATTATATATTACATATGTGCAATTTTTCTAAGTTAAAACAGTGGTTTAACACCTATAAAACAGCTATCAAAGATAACAGAGGAATATACAAGAAAAAATTAACTAATTTTTGAGACGTCTCACCAAGCAACTCTGGCTATCCTGGAACTCACTCTGTAGACCAGGCTGGCCTCAAACTCAAGAGATCTGCCTGCCTCTGTCTCCTATGTGCTGGGATTAAAGGCAAGAGCCACCATACCCAAATAATATATACACATTTTTTTGGTAATTTCTACCATTTAATAAAGTTGAGGAGAGTACAGATATAAACATATGGTGTAAAAATCATTCATCATGCCAATGATATTATAACTTCAGAACTACTTTTAAATGATGCTAAACCTCTTTCATATACTGAAATATTCAAAATAGAAAATTAATTAGGCTTTAACAAATTACATGGATTTTTATTTGTAGAGAAAGGATACTGGGTGTGGTGGCTCAGACCTTTAATCCCAGTATTCCAGAGCCAGATGCAGGTGGATTTGATGCCAGTCTTGTCTATACAATGAGTTCCAGGACAGACAGAGCTACATAGTGAGACTCAAACTAAGATTAGATATATTAGATAGATAGATAAATTTCTGTTTAGGCATGAAACACTATCATACCATATACTCTCAATCTCACCTTCATATACTGCTTGAAGATATCTGCTGCTGTGTTCATCTCCACCACTGTATATACAATTAGCTTACAAAATGCTGCAAGTAAATTTCTTCTCTTATGCAAAGCTTCAATTTTGCTGGCTTCATCCTCTTGCTGACCATCTGGGGGAAGGAATAAAATAATCAATACATCTTGTATTTTACTTCAACCATACTTTTTAAACTTACACTATACACTTGCCCCCTTATTGGAAAATAGAAAAGTGGAAAAGGAAACAGGATGATTTGTCAAAAAGACCTGCATATTCAAAAACAGGTAAAATTTCCCTCAGTGAAAGCAAATTAAGCTCAGAAAAATTCCAATCATTTCCAAAGATGATCACACCCCCATTTTATCTCTGATTCTTTCTCATATATTCTTAATTATTTAGGCAGGTTCTTACTTATATGTATTGGCATGAATACATATTCATTGGCCTAGAACTCCCTAGGTAGACCAGGCAGTCCTCAGACTCAGAGTCCTCAGACTCTCTAGCTCCACTGCAACCCTCCCCACAGGCTGGAGGAACAGACAAGAGACAGAGTTCAGAGTGTGCCAGATACCCTGATACTGCAAAGGTCAACACGGACACTGTCTCAAGGTGTGAAAACTGTAAGTATGTGTCCATATCCAAGTTAACACAGACACAGTAATGTGGGCACACATTTGCATACCAAAAATTTTCTTATGGACAGATTTCAAATCAGAAATTAATTATAAATAAAACTATGGCATGCAAAAGAAAATTACTGTTCCAGTTGTGTTTGGTTATTAGTTCTCTAGTGATATTAATCTTTTCAATATTAGACATCTTTTGTGAACAATTAGTTGATCTATATCCTGTTAGCCTTTCAATACAAGATTCTGAATATCTGAAAAACACCTCTGGTAACCCTGACACCACGTAGGAAATTATCCACCTAATGTCTAAAAGTAAAGCATAGGAATGCTTAGTCCATAGTCTATCACTAAGTTACACCTAAAAGCCCTAAAATCAAATTAGAATTTAACATAGAATATCATCAAAATTTTTATCTTAAGTATATACTCCAATATATCAAAGCAGTTGCACATATATAAAAATGATAATTTACATTTTAAAAAGTTATAATGAATGTTATAAACTATTTTTTTGTTTTTTTTTCAAGAGGTCTTCTCTGTGTAGTCCTGGCTGTCTGGAACTCACTGTGTAGACCAAGTCATCCATGAACTCAGAGATCCACCTCTGCCTCTCAAATGCTAGGATTAAAGGCAAGTGCCACTACCTTCTCTCGTAACTTATTCTTAATGACTACCATCATACTGGATCATTTTTACATAATTTTCAGTCATAGTAATATTTACATGAACTCAAAGTATAGACTTCCTCCTACAGGCTAAGTTGTCCAGGCGAAGAACATATATATGAGGATTCAAAAATGAAGAGGATTAGCCTACCATGGACGTTCACAAGAATCAACTACCTTTATTGTTGAATATTATCAATGGATCGTCTCTGGATACATTTCCTATTTAACAATTTAGTAGGGTATGAATTACAAATCAAGAATATAACAGTTTACAGCATCAAGGATTATGACAACTGTATACCAATAAAATGGTATGTTGATGGTAGGTTCATTAAGCAATTCAACTATTGGACAATCCACAGCTAAATTAAAGTCTACAAAAACAGTCAAACAAAGAGTATGTTTGAAACATTCAACATAATGGCATTCATGTGAAAGTTAGCAACAGAAAATTATAGAAAAAATTCCAAGTATGGAAATATGTGATAAACACCAAACTTATAACATTGGGTACTTCTAGGTAAAAGTAAAAATAATGATATTGGTCATGAATTAGGGTGTGTTTAATTCTTTAAAAAACATAAAGCCACAGACAAAAATGGGTAGACGTGTCTATACATGTACACATGTGTACCAAGAGTAGAATATCTTTATTTAAAGAGCTTAACAGAAAAAAAAGCAGTCCAAGCATTGAAGATGCAAAACTTAATCCTAGGAAGTTTCTACAACCTGAAGCTTACTTCATTTGGTTTGGAATGGTTTAAATGAAGCCAACATAGTTGTTAACTAAGAAAAGCTGTATTCCAAACCTTCTCTATGATATTTTAGGGAAAAAAAACTATGACTTTGCACACAAGCTGTACAAGAGCCTTTCTCATCTTTCCATATGTACTTCAGATGCTAGTGTCTACTAAAGCTGCCAACCAGTTGAAGTTCCCCTTTATTGGTACACTTCATACAACCTTCTATTACCTTTAAAAATACATTAAAACTATTTTATTTCGGATACCTTTTCCACTTTAATTCCTGAGGGACCGTCTCATTTTTTTTCATATCCACGGCATTTAGTAACCTGTTGGCCAATAAGTCTTCATCTAATTAATAGTGAAAAGTATACCTAAGCCACCAGCTGCAAGTACAGTTGCAAACCTGAAGAGTGTAATGTTCAGGCTGCCCAGGTTTTGACGCTGTTCTATATATTTGCCCACATTTACAGCTCCTCTGAGATACATGCAGCAGGAGTACCAAAGATAGACATACTTGACAAACTTTACTAGATGGATTTTTAATCCCAGTTTTGGTTACTCTGGGCATCTCAGTTGTATTCTAGGTATGGTTTTTATTTTTGTGAGCAAGAAGCTTTATATTGTTAAATATGGGCCTCAAGCCAAATCTTGACTTTTATGTTTATTTAGGAAACATAATTCATCACATACAGTGACAATATAGGAATAGAAATGTGTTGCTGTTTTATTTCCTTTAAATATAGTTTTTAAAAAAATTGAAAAGCAAAACACCAAATACTACTTGGTTTTCCATGACCTCATTCAAATAAGGGATCTGTCAGTGCAACTGGAGTATTGAGAGTAACTTTTTAAAAGGCTGAATGCTTTGATTATTCAATTGTAATTATTCTAACTGCCCCTATAGTCAAAAGTTTCAAACATTATTTCTAACATTCAAAAATGATTGCAAAATATGAAAGCCTATGATATATAAATACACAATAAAACGTAACATAAATGTCCTATTCTCCTATTATCTGAATGTGGGCCTTAGCTATTTTAATCCTCACAACTGTTAAGTAGGTTCGAACTAGAAATGTAAGAGTTAATGGTAGCAAGAAGCATATATCTAGCTTGAAAGTATATACTCTACAACAGCATATAGTATACTCACTGACAGAACGAACCTTGTTTTCATGTTGAATCTCACTACCTAGTGTGATCCACATACACATGAGAAGAAGAGAATAAAATTACCTGCACTATTACTATCATCATCCTGTTCAATGAAGACATGATCCAAAATAAAGCTGAGCAACTCAGACTGCAATGAAGAATCAGGAGTAATAAACTAATGGCTCTAACATGTCACGTCCTCCAGACATAATCTGGTGACTGAAGATCATCAAAATATCACACAGAATAGTGAAGGCCTGTTAAAATAAAGGGAAATGATGGTATAAATTTCATATAAAATGTCATAAGTAGAATAAAAAAGAATGTATTTAGTGTAGGGAAAATATAATTTTCTGTATTTGAAATAATTTAAAAGTTCAGTTTATATTTTCTTAAGAGTTTAAAGCTGAAGAACTTTACTTCTTAAATAAATATTAATGCTTGAACTATACTATAAAAGCAACAATTTCACATTATTTTTTAGTTGCATTAATTGGGTATAAGTGATGCCATATATATACACAGGTACACATACATGCAAAATAAGCTCCTATTAAATGAATATGTCATTTTATTATGGATAAGTTCAAAATATTGAGTGGTTCTTTAAAGCATAGCATATTAGATATTCTTACTATTAAAATTTTTAAACAGTTTTGTATGTTAAACACACACACACACACACACACCCCTGGGATGGTGCTGCCTACAGAGCACTGAACCCTCTACCCCAACATTCCATCAGTCAGGATAATCTCTCAGTCTGATCCAGACAATTCCACAGCTGAGGTTCCCTTTTCCCAGGTGATTACTAACCTGTTCCTTAACAGTAGTATTCACGTTGGTCAAGTAATGCTGACATTATCTGGCAAAACACCCCATCTGTTTCTTTAAACGCAGTAAGTCCTCCTTGAAACAAATTTAACATGAACGTTTTAAAATATTGTATAAACTCAGTATCTCTTTAAAACGTTTGATAACAAACATTATCATGGATATAACTTCATCACTCTACTTGAATTTTTAGTTTAAATTTATTTTGCATAATTTATTACAAAAAGACAAATCATTTTTTTTTCAAATCTCCAAAGTGCATTTCAAAGTACCTAGTATAAACTTCTAAGTACTACTCAAAAGAGTCTAAGTCAGCATACTGCAGAGATAACTGTACATCCATGTTTACTGCAGCATTATTTCCATGATTAGGCAGTGGAACCAGACTACATGCCTAGGAACAGATGAATAGGTACAAAAAATGAAGTATGCATCCATAATAAAATTATGCCATTTATAGGAAAATGGGTGGAACTGGAGATCATTGTTTTAAGGGAAATAAGCAAGATTCAGAAAGACAAATATTCTAGTTTTCCCTTATATATGCATATATATTACTTTCAATAACTACTTCTATAATTTTGTGTATATATAATTTGTATAATAGTTTATTATAAACGTCAAAAGGTAACAATGACACAGGACTGCAATTAACAATGAAATAAACTCTAATAAAATAATAGACAGGTATGCATATGTATACATATTTAAATACAAATGTAATTTAGTTGGGAGAAAGAATAGCTCTAAAAGAAGGAAAAGATAATACAAGAGGAAAAATTGCAGTACTTTTTCATATATAGAATATAAATTTAAATACACATTCATATATGCACATGTACACAAAAGGACATTAAAAGAGAATGGGAAATATTTTGGGGAAGGAAGTGTGTGGTGAGGAAACAAGATGATGGGGAGCGGGGGAGGGGGACAAGTGAAGTTCAATTGTTCTACATTGCTATAGCTATTAACTTGACACAATTGGGAATTGCCCAAATCAGAATAGCATGCAGCCATGTTTGATATGGAGCCTTCACAGGACCCAGGACCCAGTGTAGGGGAATTTGGTGGGGGGATTGGGGGAGAACACCCTCATAGAATCAGGGAAGGGAGATGGGATAAGCGGTTTCAGGGGGGACCAGGAAAGGGGATAAAATTTGAAATATAAATAAAATATCCAGTAAAAAAAATAAACCTTAAAAAAATGAATTTGAGAAACTTTAAAAAGTACTAATGAAGTGATTTCAAGAAATAATCAGTGCATAAGACAATCTAGAGAGACCTGGCTCATTATCTTCAGTTTATGAAATCCCATCGCTTTGTGTAATTGTTTTAAAGGTTCTAGGTCAAAGTACTCAATTGTTCTACAAAATTTATTGTTTTAGGCATGGATAGACAGATCAGCACTTAAGAGCACTGGCTACTATTCCAGAGGTCCTGAGTTCAATTGCTAGCACCCACGTGGTACACATAAATAAATAAATCTTTTAAAAATTAGTCTCACATATTTTAAGGATTTTAAGGATTTAACAATTTTAAGATACAGAAAGTCAAATTATATAATATTTCCATGTGAACAAATTTTAAATCCCGCAAAAATCATCCCTTGACACAGAACACTTCAATGTTTTCACTGAATATAAAACTAGAACTATGAGTACATATAATAAATTAGAAATACATATGACGTCACTGACTTTGCTCTTATTAAGTCTAAAAGGCAAAAGATAAGGGTACTAGTTAGTGAGGACAGCACTGAACTACCACACACCTTTGTCGAAGTGCTTTCAGTGATCTTTGCAAGCTGCCAAAGGATTACATAGTGAGCACACTGCAGTGCGTGAATAACAATCTATAAAAAGAAATACAAGATGAGAGGTGAAATTAAGTCACAAGCTTCCACTGTCAAAGTGCAGCATATCCATAGATATGTTACAGAGAAATAAATAAAAACCTGTTCAGGCATATCTCCATTTTCAATTCCGGTTTTCAAGAGTTTGTAGTTACAAGCAAACAAATCCCACTTTGAAAGATCATGGGCACTGTAAAAAAAAACAAAAAAAAACAAAAAAAAATCAAATTAAATTATATTTTAAAAAACTAAGCCTAACCATACTTGTTTCAGAATATAACATGCCTTTATCAAGTGATTTCTTTATTTAAAAAAAAAAAAAAAAGAATAAAAGAATTTGAAAGCATAATAATCCACAAGGTTATTTTGCTTAAAATAAATAAATAAATAAACTCACAGATTCAACTTACTTATGAAAAGCAGTGATCCTCTTCAACGTTGACAATACCTGATATGCGTCATCTTCATCAGGTTCTTCTCCCTATGAATTATAAATTACATATAAGAAATACCAAAATAATCGGCCAAGTGGTGGTATATAGCCTTTAATTCTTACACTTGCAATGTAAGGATCTGTCAGTTCGAGGCCTGCATATTCTACAGAGTGAATTCCTAGAAAGCCAGAGCTATACAGAGAAACCCTGTCTCGATAAAACTAATAATAATAATAATAATAATAATAATAGGAAGAAGAACAACAACAACAACAAGCAGCATACAACAATAATAATAAGAAGCATAGTGGTACCATTAAATCCAGTACTTGGGAGATAGAAACAGGCAGATCTCTGAGTTTAAGACCAGTCTGGTCTACAAAGTAAGACACTTGCCTCAAACACACGCACCCACACATGCACCCACACAAAGATAAATACCAAGGTAAAACTGTTTCTCAAACCATTTTGGTTCAGATCAAGTAAAGAACTACCAAGTAATAAATCCTAGGCTATTGAAATGGTGATATCACCTTAGGAGGAAAAAGGAAAGAATAATACAATAAAACTCAAAAAGAAGCTTCATCATTCAAGCCAAATTTAAGAGAATGTGGCTGAGTCAACATAAGATTGTAAACAGTGGAATAAAAGGAACAAGAGAAAAACAGAATATTTTCCTCCCTTCTCCCATTAAGTAATACAGACATGAAACTATTTTAAAATTTTCTATTTCCCAGTACTAAATGCACTAAAGAAACATACATTAGATGATGATAACAAAAGAGCTAGATAAATGAAAAGAATAGTACCCAAGAGAAAGAAATAGCAAATAATCACACATAAATGGGACAAATCCTATGATATATACCAGTCCTGACTGCTCACATTTTAGAGAATTTTATGAACCCAATTATCTATAGCACTGAAATCTAGATTACTCACAAATACACCATTTTATACTTTAATTTTTCTTAAAAATAAAAAAGTTAAATTAACAAACTACTATTGTTTAAAAATTATCTTGTCTTAACTACAGTCAACTGAAGCAAAAGCACAATTTATTAGTATACCTAAACCTAGAATATATTACACATAAAATGTTACATACATTATAATATACAAAATCTGGAAATGACTTGGGGTCATCAATAACAAGGTAGTATATAAAAGATCTTAGAATGAAGCTCTGGCTGGCTGATACTCACTATGTATTTGAACTGGCCTCAAACTGAAAATTACTTTCTGTCTCGGGTTCCAGAGTGCTAGGTTATTATAATTGTTAGTCAGTGTATCCACTTTGTTGATGGACATTAAAAGCTCACAATTTCTAACTGCTGTGAACAGTATCAAGAGTAAATGTCTGCTGGCAATACGACAACCTTTAATCTAGCACTTCAGAGGTCAATCTGTGTGAGAAAAAAGGCCGGGCAATTCTTTTTTTTAATTGTTATCATGTATAAAAATTTTTATCATTAAAAAGCCACAAAACTTTTGTAAAGTTAAAAAAGCTGTAAATGAAAAAAAAAATTTACCCAGGGAAAAAAAAATTTTACACAAAGCAACCTAGTTAATAAAATCTGCTAAAAAAAATTAAAGGAAAAAAACCTCTTCTTTATTTAAAAAAATACCCCAAAACTACCCCAAACAATTTCTAAAAAAAAAAATAATTAAAAAATGTTAAAACTGGTCCAAATAAGCCTTTCAAAGACAATTTAAAAACTAAACAACTATCAAAACTTACTAACATAAAATTTAAAAAGGTTTTCTTGTCTAATCTAGTTAAAATCAAAATATTTTTTTGCTGATAAAACATATTTTACTTTTTTTAAAAAAAAGGGAAATTTTTTTTTTTGTCTGCCAAAACTTTTCAAATTTTTTATATCCCCATTTTATACATTAAAATAATTAATCTGTGATTCAAGAACTGAAAAGATCACCAACAACCACTAGATACAAAACCCAAGCGGGTGACCCCAGTTACTAAGAAAAGTCCCAAAAAATTTTTAAAAACCCTTTAGAAAATTTTCAAAAACCGAAAAAAATTTTTCCTATTCACAAAACTGACTCTTAAAAATTTATCTGTTGAAATTTAACCTTCATTAAAAAAAAATCAGAAAATTTTAAACATTTTTCCAAAATCTGGGGGTTTTTGTTTCTCTACAATTTTTCATTTTCCCCCAAAAAAGGGATAAATGCTGAAAAAAAAATTTTGTTTGGGATTTTTAAATAAAAGGAAAAATTTTAGGTACCAAAGTTTAAGCCCTACAAGGAAGTAAAAAATGACTAAAAACAATTGGGGCAGTTTTTAAAAACCATCCCAGAATTTTTAAAATTTTAAAAACAAAACAATAGGGCCATCTTATTTCCCCCGAACTTTAATGGAAATAAATCTTTTACATTTTTGTAAGAAAATTCACCCTGGTTTTTAAAGAATTAAAAATTTTTTAAAAACTAAATAAAAAAAATTTTTGAAAAAGAATAAGCTAAATATCGGTTTGGTCAAGGGGAAGTAAAAAAGAAGTATAGCTAGGGGGAAAAAAAAAAAAAAAACCCTATACCAGTTCTAATGTAAGTTCAAAAAAAATAAAATACTAGTATATAAATTTTTTTACAAAAAGTCAAAAAAATTTTTAAAAAAAACAATATATAAATTAATACATTTTCCTCCCAAATTTAACCCCAACATCTTACCCAACCCATTTAAAACCCCCCAAACAAATACTATAACCCCCAAACACCCCACCACAAACAAAAAATAAAAAAACAAAAAACCAACAACCCCCCCATCCTTTTTAAAAAATTTATTAAAAAAAACACTAACATCACACAACACTTTCAATTTTTTAACCACCAAACACTCACTTTTCTTTACCAACCCCTTTTTCCCTTTCTTCACCCTAATACAAACCATAAACATCTATACAATAACGTGTTAATCCTCAAAATTTAATTACCACAAAAAATAAGTAACAAATTTTTTGAGAAAGAAATCTTGTATTTAAGCCCACATTGTCCTCATTTCATTTATTTTCAGTCTCTGGAAGTCATGGGATTATCAATAAATAGAACATGTCCAGTTAAAATTTCCCTAATATAAAACTTTAGCCCTAAAAGTAACAGAAAACAATTTACTCATTGTTAATTTGGTGCAGTGGTGCACAGTACTCAGGAATCTGAGACAGGAAGACAATAGTGAGGTCGAGGCTATTCTAAGACAACTTAGTGAATACCATGCTATCTAGCCAGGGCTACATAGCAAGATACTGCAGCAATAAAGAAAGAAAGAAAAATAAATAAATACGTAAATAAAGATTAAAAACTAAACTTAGGGGAAAGCCACATAAAATAACAACCACACAAAAAACATTGAATAGTCTTAGAAGGAAGATCAAAATCTAATTAGAGAAAAAAATGGTGGACTAAGGACAAGCAGCACTCTCCAAAATCCCTACAAGAAAACTTCCAACCTGTGACTTTAAAATAAAAAAAAAAAAAAGTGAGAATGTCAAGGGAGTACAGCTGTGGCAGCAGGCTTATGAAAACCCCTAGATAAAATACAGAAGTAGTGAATACTACACACTAGAACAGACAGCTCTGAACACAAATAGTAGGGAATGGAAAACCCCACCCTCATAAACCACCACTAGATCCAATAAATAAAATAGAAAAGCTCCTGTAGCAGGGGGGGAAAATCCCACACATTTTTAGATGAAAACCCAACGAGTTGCATAATGAGGGTTGGAGAAATTCCCACATGCCATTTCTCTGCACCAGGATCTATGAAAGCAGACATGTGGAGCAGATACCAAATCTCTGCAATTAAGCTACTTGGCTAGAAGAGCAGAAAATACAAGGCAGCACCACCCTTACTCAAGAAACAGGACCAGAACCACAGAAACAGGGAAACACTCCACAGGAATTGTATTTTAACCGAAACTCAGTGAGGAGTGCAAACTCAAGGTAAGTCTGCAGACAAAAGTGGCTCAGGTTTTGATAAGAAATTTCCTACTGCAATGGTAAACTCAAAATATTAAAAGAAATTGAAGACTCCGTCTGACTCTGAGGTGACATCTCCCAAGTGAAGGCTGACACCAGGGTAAAAGAAGTTCAACCCTATGAGCATTCTGAAATCTACTGTGGTATGCCAAATAGATCAACCAGGTTGAACAGGTTTCAGCAGGACACAGGCTGATTACTGTCAAATTGACAAAGTTAAATGGACCACACACCTCATCCTTATAATTAACTAAATTATTTAATTGTTCATTTTCTTTACATTACATTCCTATTCTCAATGACTAATACCCAACTGTACACTATTCTATAATTGTTCTTTTATTCTCCAAAAGTTGTTGGATTTGAAAAAAATTATTTTCAACTATTACTCTATGTTCATACCAGGCCTGCCCATCACTAGGTAGGGTAGCCATCACAGTTGTATTTTCTCTTGGAGTGGGGCTTCAGGTCATGTGTCCTCAGCATGTGGACTCAATGTTACAATCTAGTCCTATTAAAACACTTTAAAAATACATATCCTAAAAGAATAAAAATTATCTCACTAACAAAACCTAATCCAAATATATAAATCCCAATGCAGAAACACAGTAAACATGAAAATAGGGCAACATGACTTCCCACCGATCCCACAGTAATGGCTTCCAAATAGAGTGAATTGGATGAAACACCAAAGGATTTTTTTTTAAATGGTTAAGAATGTTCAACAAAACCAAAGAGGACACAAATCAATTTTGCGATCAATTCAAAGAAAAAAAGCAAATGAATGAAATAAGGAAGGCAATAGACAATAAAAATTCAATAAAGCTAGACACAATGAAAAACTCCAATTGCAATGTTGGAAATAAACTTGAAGTACAGAACTCAGTGGAAAGCAAGAGGAATCAAGTGGAAGCCAGAGAGTCCTGGTTTGAAAACAAGACAACTGAATCAGAATATTAAGACAATAAAAAACATAAACTAATAAGATATTTAAAAGATTGGATTAGCCAGGGGCCTTTAATCTGAGCACTTGGGAGGCAGAGGTAGGAGTTTCACACCAGTTACAGAGTAAGTGCCACAGGATAGCCAGGAATGTTACCCTGAAAAACCCTGTCTTAAAAAAAAGATTGGACTTATATGAATCTTGGACTTACTTGTACAAACAAGCTCAGGGAATAGAAAACTAATAAATTAAAAGCAGGAAATTCCCAAGTTTAGGAAAGACATTGCCATGCAGATGCAAAACACATTTAGAATGCCAAAACAGATCAGAACAGAAAAAAATTTCCCATATGATATTATACTTAGAAAACAGTATATAAAACAAAGAAAATAGTGAAAGCTATAAGACCAAACCATTAAATCACATATAAAGGCAAGCCACTGAGGATATCAGCACTGCCAACGAAAGTCTTTGCCAGGAGAACACAGAACAACACATAAAAAGCTCAGAAGGAAACAACTAGCACAACTGGTAACCCAGATTATAAAATCTAGAAGTATGAGGCTATGTAACTGAAGGAGAAATAAAAAATTGTCAATTATGAACAAACTAAAGAAATAAAACTATCAAAGGAGCGCTCCAAAAGATCACGTGAAGATATCTTACACATGTGAGAAAAGAATAGACACACATATCACAGCAAAGAATAAAATGCACTAAATAATCAAGAGATTAAAAAATATGTCAACATTGCAACAATGAGATTAAGGGAATAGTGCCTCTAAATAATAACTCTGAATGTTAATAAACTCAAATCTCTAAATAAAATACAGACTAACAGACTTGATTAACAAGACCCATTTTATTTGCTGATTCAAAAAAACCAGAGCTTTGAAACCTACCTAACTTGTAAAGACAAACAAACCCAGGTTGCAAGGATTAAAAAAAAAAAAATTCTGAGTAAGTATATGGCACTATGGAAAAAGAGACAAATTAGACTTGAAACTGGCATTACTTGCAATAAATCACTTCATATTAAGTAAATCTCAAGATATAAAAACTCTAAAACAAACACACATAATATTTCATAAGACCAACACAAGTGGATGTAGATGGAAACTACACCAATATAATAAAAGTGGAGAACTGAACAGCCTTGTCTCACCAAACATGTCATGAAGATAAAAAAAAAAAAAAAATCAATTAGTCCATCAAGTTATAGTCAACAAAGATGCATCAGAACTAAATGATAGTAGAAATCAAATAGACTCAACAGGAACCTAAAGAGTATTCAATCCAAAGACTATAGAATATACATCATTCTTTGCAGCCCATCAAACATGCTCTGAAAGAGATCATAATGTAAGCAAGTCCTAACAAATAAAAGGAAGTGCAAGTCATTTCTTATATTTTATCTATTAACAGTGGACTAAAAGAAGAAAGGAACAGCCAGAGAAACTAAAGAAAAAAAATATAAACTTATGGAGACTAATCAAGAAACTACTGAATGATGAATTACTAAAAGAAAGGAGATTCATTTTTGTTTGGTTTTTGGTTGTGTTTGGGGAAAAAGGAAAAAGTTTAAATTTTCAGAATTCAATGAGAATGAAAACACACCATACCAGAACGAGAGGCATAAAAAGTACAAAGAAAACAGTTCTAGGAGAAGTTTATAGCCATGAATGCCTAACATTTTAAAAAAATTACACAGATCTCAAATAACTGGGGACACAGTAAAAGGCCAAGCCAACCCAAAGTCAGTAAATAAGAAGAAATAGTAATAGATCAAGACTGGAGCTGGAGAGATGGCACAGCACTACATAAGGTGGGTCGCAACTTCCGGCAAATCCAGTTTCAGAGACTCTTACCTCTGTGAGCACTTGCACCCACAAGATACATATAAACACAGCCAACCACACATAAAATAAATAAAAGTATTTAAAGATCAGGACAGGAATCAGTGAACTAGAAGTATAAAGAGCAACAGTGTTGAAGAAATTACTTTAATCCAAGTCCAGGATTTCTACAACAGCCAAGAATCAATGGAGCAAAAGAATTTATTTATTAAAAGATAAAATTGACAAACCAAAAGAAAGATAGAAAACTGCTATTGATAAAATTAGAGAAAAAAAGGGGGGAAATCAACACAGATAATAATGGCATTAAAAGATTCAACAGCCATTAATAAAAACATTGTATCTTCAAATAGTTACCACAAAAAAGAATAAAATTCACTGGGCAGTGGTGGCGCACGCCTTTAATCCTAGCACTTAGAAGGCAGAAGCAGGCGGATTTCCGAGTTCCAGGCCAGCCTGGTCTACAGAGTGAGTTCCAGGACAGCCAGGGCTATACAGAGAAACCCTGACTCGAAAAACCAAAAAAGATTCAACAGGGAATATTTAAAAACAGATTCTAGTAAATTTGAAAATGTGTAAGAGAAAATTCTAGTCTGATCTGCCAAAATTAAACCAAGGCAATAAACAACTTAGACAAACCTGTAACAAACAATGAGGTTAAAACTGTGTTAAGTCTCCCAACTAAGAGCTCAATACCTTTAAAAATATTTATTCTACAAAACAGAAGAAAAGAGCATACTAATCTCATTTTATGAAGCCACTGTTATTCTACTATCAAAACTAGAAAAGGATAGACACTCAAAAAGAAAACTATAGGTCAATTATATTAATGAAATAGATACAAAAAATAAATAGGGTTCATTTCACAGATTCAAGGATAATTTGACATGTGTGAATAAACAAATGTAAAAATCTGTCACAAAAATGGACTCAAGAACATAAATTACATATAAACAGAAGGAAAAATGGTTTTTGACAAAGCCTACTATCCACTCATGATAAAAACTCTGAAGAAACGATGACTATAAGGAAGATACCAAAACATACAGTATGCCAATAGAAACCTACAGTACAGGCTGGAGAGGATCAGCAGGTAAATGTGGTTGCCACACAAAACTGCAAAACCTGAGTTCGAACTCTGCAATCCACATAAAGATAGGAGGATATGACAGCCAACATTGGACTAAATTGCTAAAAACATTCTATTCTACTTTTAGTCAATGAAATGCTTCAAGTCTTACAGCAATATAAAGAAATAAAAGTGATATAAATAGAAAATGAATTAGTCAAATGATCTGTATTTGCAGATATGATACTGTATGTAAAAACCCTAGAGTTCACCCCAAAAAGTCCTCCTAGAATTGATGAATACATTTAGCAATGTAGACTACAAAATCAATGTATAAAACTCAATTGCCTTCATACATGAAAGTAACAAACTCAAGTAAGAAATCAAGAACAAAATCTCAATCTTAATAGCTTCAAAAAATAAAGTATCTTGGAATAAAACTAGCAAAGAATGTCAACAATCTTTATAATAATTTATTTTTAATTTAATAATATAATAATAATGGTGTGGTCAGTGCACTCAAAGCAGCTGTAGTTACCTGCACAAGACCAAGTCTTGTAACATTCTCTCAGAGATTGAGGAGATGTTCATAAAGCCTTGCTTGGACCAAGGGAGCTACTAGGAGTTAACAGTCATTTAGCTCGCTGATCTAGTCAGGTAATTAGGTCAGGCATATCCCCTCATGTTCACATAGGAAACCCTAATGAATAGAGTGACCACAAGAAATAAATCAAAACAATATGAAAGAAGAGGGAGTTTGTTGAAAAGGAGTTCAGCAGGAGATGGACTATAATGGGTATAAGTATATAATGGGTATAATGATATGCATCATATGTGTATGAAACTGAAAAAAGAATAAGGAATGAAAGTAAGAATTAGAGTATCAATCAGAATAGAACTTCACAATAAAATGACAACATATTTACAGGTATCAGTCAAATGACAGACTATTGTTCACTAACTTTAAATGGAATATATATAGATATATTTTGAGAATTCTTAGATGTAATAGTGAAAAAAAAACGAGATTCAAAAGGTTTAAGTAGGACAAAGGTGCCCAGAAAGCATGTGGAGACTCACTAGAAGAAAACATCCATTGTGAAAAAGGTCGGTTTACTTGATATGATGGTTTTTTATTTATATTCATGTGCATTATTTTGCCTTGATATATGTAAATTTCTATTTAATAAATTTAACATTTTTATACCTGACCAAAAAAAAAGAAAAGAAAAGATTGCGCTGGACACAGTGGCAGATCGTCTTTAATCTTACCATTGGGAGCTAGAAACAAATAGATCCTCTGAGTAAGACACATCCTGGTCTACAAAGCAAGTTTCAGAGCAGACTGGAGCTGTCTCTGAAGGAAGGTAGAGAGGAAATGGGAACACTACAAGATGGAGAGACTTCCTATGTTCACGAAGAGCCAGAAATAACAGCATGAATTTGGCTTTATTGCCAAAAGTAATCTACAAATCAATTTAATTTTCCATCAAAGATTACAATGATATTCTTCACATAAATTGAAGAAAACAAACTTGAAATTCATAAAGAAGCACAAATGACATCTGAGCAAAGAGAGCAATACCAGAATTATCAACACATCAAATATCAGTATATCCTATAGAGGCACAGCAAAAAGACAGCACAGTATCAGTACAAAAACAGGCATGGGGGAAAATTGACGGCTTGAAAGTCAAACACACTTATAAGACTAACACACACCTACAACCACCCAATTTTTGATAAACACACCTGGAAAATACAATAGAGAAACAATAGCATGTTTGATAAATAGTGCTGAGAGAACTAGATATCCACTTGTAAATGACTAAGCTACAGCTCTATCTCTCAGTACCAAAATCACCTCTGAAGCCATGGAGGAAAACAGGTGCAAAGTATGGCAAGGACTTTCTGAAAGGACTGACTAGGAATCCAAAAGCTCAGAAAATAAATGCAAGAATTAAGAAATGGAACTATGTAAAGTTAAAAAAAAAAAATTCAGCTATAATGGAACAACTGAGTCAAGTGTCTACCTGCAGAATGGGAGAAAAGCTTTAGCAGTTACAAATTTTACAGAAGAGTAATATCTAAAACACATAATAAACTCAGTTTGACCTTATGTGGGATAACATAATGAATGTACAGAACTCAGATCAGGAAGTACAAACAGCCAATAAACATGAAAATATGTCCAGCATACCTGGCTATCAAAGACAGACAAATTAAGACTGAGATTCTATCTAAACTTAATCAAAATTGCAATATTATAAGAACATTTAACAAATGCTAACAAAGATATAAAAACACATGAACACTGCTACTGAAGAATATAACCACTATGGAAATGAATCAGTATAGAGGTTCCTCAAGAAATGAAAACTAGAAAAGTCATATAGCACAACTATACAATTACTGGCTATATATCTGAAACATTCTACAGTAACAACCTTTCATGAAGAAAGGTCCACATTGAAAGGTCCACTGCAGCATTATCACAGGAGTCAAACTAAAGACTCAGTCTAGGGGCCCAAAAAGTTTTCCTCAGACATAAAGAATAAAGGTATACTACATGCAGCAAAATGAATTCAATTGGAGACACTATGCAAAATGAAAAATTTAAAAAAGCAGATACTCTATGTTTTCTCTCATTTGTGAATTCTAGATATTCTGTAAGTACAGGAAATCATATGTATGAATATAGTAACTGAGAAGCAAGAGGATCTGAAGAACTAATGGAAAAAATAGGAGAGAAAGGAGATGTGGAGATGTGCCTAAGCATGACACACTTGTATGAAAACAGATCTACAAAAACACCAGTGTAAACAAATAGACACTAATTTATTTTTGAAAGTTCAAGACAATTATTCAACTCTCCCTTTGAATAGGAAGAAAAAGAGTTAAGCACATGAAATCCATCTTTTGGAGCATACATAACAACGATATTAAACAGTATTTTCACTTATTCCATGTTCTGGGACATAAGACAAAGATCATCAGTTCAGAATTCTAATTTGCTACCCATAATTAGAAAAACAGAAATAAAACATAAAAAATAAAAGAAAACAAAATGAAGAAAAGGAAAAAAAACAGAAATAGGGGCTAGGGGTGTAGCTCAGTGTAGAGCACTTGCCTAGCATGCACAATGCCCTGGGTTCATTCCACGGCACTGCAAAAAAGATGATTAAATGATTAAAAAATGAGTAACAAAAACAGAAATAGAACAAAATACAGACTCTATCACATACTGGTTAAGTATTACTTCATGAAATTTTGTTACACACACACACACACACACATATATATTTGCATGTCACAATATAAAAATGCATTTTGGTGCTTTACAATCAATTGCTTCAATTTGTGAACTTCTCAATAAAGTATTAAAATTTGAACGTACGAATTACTTCATCATCATGAAGCAACATCTGCTTCATTTTGAATTTCATATTATAATAAAAACTATGAACTTATAAATAAAGCAAAATACACATAGGTAATACTGTGCATGAATACACTACAACGGTCTTGAAGAGAGTATCACTCACTGGCATCATAGGATAAAGCAAAGACCTGGAAAATCAAATTGCTCAAATTGCTACCACTTTAGAATGACTTAGTAAAACGAAAAATCAAGTATTTTTGTTCCATTGTCAAAATGGGCTTAAAGTATTTCAAACATAGAGAAATGAAGTTCAGAATAACAAAAACTGGCATACCCTTTTTCCTGTTCCTCTTCCCACAGGAGGATGACATTCAGCTGCTTGTCTAATAGTACACAGCATTATTTCAATCAAAGCACTCTCTTGTCTGTCTGTTAGAGCTAAAAAAGAAAATCAGAAAGTTAACCTATTTCTTTCCATATACACCTCTTGTAACTATTATGTAAGTTTCTTCTGCCTATGAACAGGGACTGACCTCATGTGCAAAAGAAAATCCATTATCACAGAAAAGACTAGAACAAGTTAAATCTTACCTTTCTAAATATCAGAATTCTGACTAAGTTTGCTGTTTATATATATAGGCAAGAGAAGTATAAACTCAACCAACATGTACACAAGATATATATATATATATATATATATATATATATATATATATATATATATATATATATATATATATATATAGGCATGTGCTAACAGATCTGGCTAAAAATACTAAATTTTGATAGCAATTAAATCTTTGTACATCACACAATATTCATATATATGAATATGAGATAGGGAATATGTTTTAAAAATTAGTGTTCATTCTACCATGTACAAGGCCTTCAGTTAGATTCCCAACACTCCCAAAAACAATAATGCAAAATTAACACTAATAAGAATTTATAGAGAGTTCAAGGCCAGCCGGGTCTACAGAGTGAGTTCCAGGACAGCCAGAGCTACACAGAGAAACCCTGTCTTGAGAGAAAAAAAAATTATAGAATGAGCATAATCTATTCCAAAACAGTATGGACAAATAATAACAACATAAATAAACACTCTTACCTTCCTCTCCACTAAGAGGCTCTTCCAATAACAAGCTATTCATACATTCCCAGTCTTTCAGGAGTTCAGTAGCACAATCCCACATGCTATCCACAAGGTAAGCTGCATGTTCATGTAACTAAAATTGAAAAATAAAAAGCTCTTAGACAAATAGCACACTAGCCTTAGGACAAAAGAACAAACGTTTTGTTGATACCACATTAAATTCTTAAAATGAAATCTGATTTGGGGGAACAAACAGATTAAAGAGCAGAAAAATGCTGTAGTTTGTTGTACAAAAGTAAATTTTGTTAGAGCATTAATACCTCTGTACATATTAACATAAAAATTTACAAAAAGACTAACTACACTGCTTATTTTGAACTGATACTACATCAGTTAACTTTTCTTAATTCTTAGTTATACTATAATCTTAAAAGACTACAGTTTCCCAACTTGGTTGAAGGGTTGAGCTTCATCACGAAACCAAAGATTTTGGAGAATATTATTTCTCAAACTATAAAGACAAGTTGCAGTAGCAGAAAGAGAATATCCTCAGTAATTACAAAATTGATTTCAGCAATATACAAAAATGAGCACTGGATTACACGGTCTGACTGATACTTAAAAAAAATATTCAACACACTTAGATAATGAAAGACATAAACAAATACATAATATGAATCCTAAATAAAATTGAATTTTGAGACCTCATAAAATATTTAACAGACAGAATAACTTCGTGAAGACTAATGGAAATTAGTTTCTATATTAATGTTAAGACAAGACATGAAGCTAGGTGTTGTAGCTCACATGTATAATCTCAGCACTTAAACTAAGGCAAAGACAGGCATGGTAGTACATACCTTTAATCCCGGCACTCTAGAGGGAGAAGCAGATCAGTCTAGCCTACAGAGTGAGTTCTAGGACAGCGAGAGAATACATGTAGAAGCCTTGTCTCAAAATATTGTGTGTGTGTGTGTGTTGGGGGGGGGGGGGGACCTACTTGAGGCAAAGGCACATGGATTGTCATAAGATCATGGTGTGTCTGAGCTACATAGTGAGTTCCACACCAGTCTAGGATATAGTGTGAGATCCTCTCTGAAACAATAAGAAGCATTAATTTTGAGACCTTACAATGTTCTAAGTTGTTCTTTTACAAAGATTGTCTCAGGTCCTGATGTGGGTCCTGAACAACTGGAACAGGGGCATCTCAAAAGCTGTTGCCTGTACATGAGATATGTTCTACTAGCTGGGCTGCCTTGTCTGGCCGCAGTGGGAGAGGAAGTGTCTACTCTCGCAAAGATTTGACGTGGCAGACTGGTGAGATAACAAGGGGGAACGCCATCAGCTTTGAGAAGGGAATGGGGGAAGGATTGAGGGAGGGAGTGACGAGGAGGGGGACAGTGGGTAGGATATAAGGTGAATAAGTAAACAAATTAAATCAAAAAACCTCTTACCTATGAAGAAAAGTTGAATAACTTAACCAAGATTATACAATCAGTATTGAGAGGAATACAGTTGGTAATAATTCCCCAAATTATATATAAATCATAATTGTTGAACACCTGTTTCATGAAATTTGAAAGCATTTTAAAAAGAAGTGCAATGAATAAATTTCTGCTGCATTCCGTATTTAATAATCTGTAAGATTTTAGATATCCATCATTTAAATACCATAATGTAAACTAACCTCACTTTCCAAGAAGAAAAAAACCAAAGTCTTCACAAGGTTGGCATTTGGACCTTGTCTTCCCCTTCTTTTCATTATTCCGTCCTCTTCTGGATCTCTACGGCTGAAGAGCCTATGGGCAAAAAATACAATGTCTACTTGAAAACTGCATCACAAAAATTAACTGTATATTCTATACTTAAGCATCTAACAATAGAATAATGTAAAACTGGGTCAGTGAGCATGAAAAAAACAAACAAATAAGTGATATCAAACTGCTCATTTCAATCTTGATACGACTTAGTTCTTTGACTTCTCAAGTTTGTAACACTGAGTTACACATTTTTTGAATCCTTACATTTTTTCATACAATTTATTCCTTTCATGGAAGTAATATAATGGCTGACCAAAAATATTTATACACAAGTAAAATATACACTTTTCTCTAAAATATAACATTTATGATTCTGTTTTCTTCTTTGAACATTATCTTAACAGAATGGTCCTTTTCTAATATATACTGTGGTTGTTTTTCCTTAAGAAACAACAAAAGAGAACTAATATCAGATAATAATTAATAGACAGATTAACAAGAATGTTTACATCAAACCAAGTAAATATCCTAATAGTTGCTAAACCCCAAAATAATGTAAAACTGGGTCAGTAAGCATGAAAAAAACCAAACAAATAATTGATATCAAACTGCTCATTTCAATCTTGATACGACTAAGTTCTTTGACTTCTAAAAAAAAATGTTTTAATAAAATCTTAACAAAGATGTTAGCTTAATTAGTGTGATTAAACATGTTCTCTTTAAAAAACACTATATAATATTTGCTAAATCATGTTTATGATCATATATCCAAAGGGCTGTATCTGAAATGTTAAATATCATCATAAAAGTAAAAGAATAACAGAGATATGAATTTACTTTTTGTAGAGAAACTCTCCAGCTGCAACTGCTACTGGTCGGTGAGCCGAATAAACCAGATGATAGACATTTTCACAATCTTCTGCAGTTAGGACTTCTTCACTACTCCTGATAAGAAAGTAGCAATAACAGACTTTAGCAATATTATGAGTCTATCAACATTTTATGTACTTAATTTCACAAATTTATGTTAAAAATAAATAGAATTTATTTGAGTATAATCTTTTGGTAAAAACTCTGCCCCAACAAAAGCAGTCAGTGTATCAAGATCAAAGATAACTGCTGTGGTGCACAATGAAGAATAAATAGAGGGTAGGCACCCTACGCCTTTGCCTGTTTGCCTAGAACTTCAAATCCTCTAAGGCAGGGGGTGAGGCTTTCAAGAACATCCTCAGCTAGAGTTCAAGGTCAGCCTGGCTTTATGAGAAGGCAGAGAGGAAAGGAAAAAAGTAGGCCAAAACTGGGCAAAACAAAACTCAAGAGTGAATATAGGAAGAAATTTTATATGGTTCAATTCCCTCTTTCCCTCCCTTCCTCCCCCCCCTCCCTCCCTCTCTCCTTCCCTTCTCTCCCTCCTTTCCCACCCAAACAAAGCCTGTATGTCACAATAAATGTGTGGCCACCAGAGGACAAACTATTGGGAGTCAGGTCTCTGTATTTAGACAAGGTCTCTGTTGTTTCTACTGCTGTGCTGCATATTCAAGGCTAGAGGGCCTGTACAATTCTAGATGATTTATCTTGTCTCTGCTTCCCATCTCACCATAGAAACAGTTGGTGGATGCATACCACCACATGTAGCTTTATATGAAAATTCTGCACTCAAGTTAGGTTGTAAGGCTTATGCTTTTACCCAAGGGCTAAACTCCTGGCCCATGATGTACTCAAGTTTTCATATAAACAGAGGTAATAGAAGCTACTATAGTCAATGAGAGAATCCAAATAAAATAATACTAATAAAATACAAATAAATATTAATAAATACTAATAAAATACAAATAAAATAAAATACTAAAGATGGATACTACTAATAGGTTAATTTAATATTTCTTAATACTAATACTTAAACTATATCATAAAGAATATATATAGAGTGTGAACATTTTCAATTTTGACAGATCTTGCAAAGATAAACTTTGAGTAATTTACACATGTTCTAGCTTGCTCTCTATTGCAGTAAAGCACATACTGACCAAAACCAACTTAGGGAAGGAAACAATTTACTGAATCATACAGATTGAATCCATCATAGAGAGAAGCTAAGACAGGAACTAAATACAGGAACCTAGAGCAGAAACAGAAGCAGGGACCATAATGCAAGGCCCCTTACTGGTTTAGTTTCTCTGGCTTGCTCAGGTACTTTTGTTACACAGTCCAGAGTAATCCTTACTATATCAATAAACAATTTCTTAAAAGGCCACATAGGTATGCCAACTGGCCAGTCTAATAGATGTAACTTCTCAATTGAGGTTCCTTCTTTCCAGGAGACTATGGTTTGTGTCAAGCTGGCAAAAACCTAAGCAATACAGACCAATTAATTCTCCTCAACACTGCATATGGACGCACTTCTACATAGATTTGAACAAATAAAGTATGTTACTTCCCAAGTGATGTTTTTTTAAAAAGTGGGAACCTCGGACCAGCCTGTGTATGCTCTTTGGTTGGTGTCTCAGTCTCTGGTAGCTCCAAGGGGTAGGGGTTAGTTGACACCATGGTCTTCCTGAGAGGTCACCATCCCCTTCAGTTCCTTCGCTCAATCCCCTAACTCTCCTATAGGGATTGCCAACCTCTGTCCAATGCTTGGCTGTGAGTATCTGCATCTGTCTCAATCAGCTGCACTATCTGGTCTCAGTGGGAAATGGTGTACCAAATACTATACAGGCATGATGCCCCAGGGTGGGGGGATAGAGGAGGGGAGGCAACCTCTCAGAGGCAAAGAAGAGGATGGGGAGGGGGCAACATTTGGGATGTAAATAAATTAATAATTTGAAAGTGGGGAAATCTCATTTAAATGTGATGTCTCTGCAAAAGACTATTTTCTTTGGGGTTAAAAAGCTGATCTATAATTTCTGTACCTTCAATTGGAATAAGGAAATTAGTGCCCGGATGCAAATATACGAAGTGGACTAAGTACATAACACACTAAGCAAGCAGTACACTATGGAGCTATATTTTCAGCCCTCTTTCTACTTACAGACAATAATGTCACCCTGTCTCCTTCAAAATCTCATGTGCTAGAATTACAGGTCTGTACTACCACACTCAGGTTACCAGTTCTACTCATCCCTCAATACAATGTACTTCTCTCTCTCTCTCTCTCTCTCTCACACACACACACACACACACACAGACACACACACACACACACACACAAACACACACGTTTCTGGCTATGTTTTTTACCAAGGGAAAGCTACCCTTATCCTATATTAGAATCGATACATGCACACACATACGTGTGTGTGTGTGTGTATATAGAAAGTCTATATTCTTATTGTTTATTCAAGCAACAACAAAATTTTAAAGTTACAATAGAGTATAAGATGTAAAATTCTACTGGGATACTCTTATTAAAATTCTGGTGGCTTACCCCTGCCTCTCCACACACACCAAAGATAATGAATGTTGATTAAATTATACTGATTTCTTTAAAGATCCCCTTTGCCATTCTTATTTAGATAATCGTAACTAGGAAAATGTAAGGAGACTATAGATCTTTAAGGATTGTTTTGTTTCTTTTATATCCCTTAGTGAATCCTATTAACTTATTTTTTTCTGAGACAGATCTCTCTCTTTTGAAGATAACCAAGGTAGTTTTCAACTTAGGGTCAAGAAAGCCCTTCTACTTCAACCTAGGAAATAGCTAGGACCATATTTACCTGTATAGTGAGGTTCTTGTTCAGTCCCAGGTATTTTAATAAAATATTTTATTTTAAAAGTGAGCAGATGAGGAGGAGGGTGACCCCATAGGAAAACCAGCAGTCTCAACAAAACTGAACCTCCAAGATCTCTCAGACACTGAGCCACCAACCAGGCAGCATAGAGGAGCTGGTTTGAGTCCCTGACACATAGACAGGACTCAGTGGGACCTTCGAGAGACTTGAGGCCCCAGGGAGTGAGGAGGCCTGGAGGGTGGGGGGTCATCCTCTTTAAGACAAGTAATAAAAACAGTGAGCCAAATAATTTATACCAACCTAATATAAAAGTACTTGCAAAAGAGTATCACTAGGGAAAAAATGTGGATGAATTGAAGCTCTACCTACAATGTTGATGGGAATGTACAGTGACATGATCACTCTAGAAACACTATGACATTTCCCAGAATATTAACCACTGGGCTGACAATGTAGCCCAGATAATACAGTATATAGAATACCATGTGAATAGTTCAAGGTTCAATTCCCAGCAAAATCACTCCTAACACCTCCAAAATTCGTAGAGAATTACTATACCATTAAGCACTTTCTTTTCTGGGTATACACAAAAGAACTGAAAGTAAGGTCACATAAAACGGAACAACTATGCTCATAGATACATATTTTTAACAGCAAAAGTTGGAAAAGAGCCCACGGTTCCATCAACAGATGAATAGAAATATGCAATATGCTATATGCATACAGTGAAAATAGTATCCAACAAAACAGGAAAAGCAATTCCTGATACATGTTTGTGTGTGGCAAATCAAAGGACAAAAATTACGTTGTATTTCCATGAATATCAAAAACAGGCAAATTCATTCAAATAGAAAAGACAAGTTTTTATGAGAATCTGGCAGGAAACGGAGGAGGAACCACATATTTAATGAGTACAAATCTAATATACAATGATTTTAAAAAGTTCAAGAGATGAACACAGGTGACAGTTGCCTAACTATAAAAATGCCTATTGCCACTGATTCTTATGCTTAACAGTTAAAATGTCAACTTCTATGTTACACATTTTATTGGAAATTGTTTCTTAAAAGTGGAAAACATTTGTAGCACCACTATCACAACTATTACCTATTAATACAGTATTATTAAATATTTCAGTAAATGTTCATACTATGACAATGTAACAAGGATAATACATACTTTTCCCTGTACCCTGAAAAGTTTACCTTTATTTCTGTAGCATCAAGACCAGCTAAAAAAGAGAAGACTCTCAAGAGAATTGGAAGAAATAAATTCTCAAATTACAGTTTCACAGACTCAAGAGTTCCTTCTTCCTGTGTTTTCTGAACTTTACATGAAATCATTATTGAAGAGTTCCTTCTTTCTGTGTTTTCTGAACTTTACATGAAAACATTATTTCTAGCTGGGGTTGGGTTTGGAGTAGTTCAGACCTGTAGTTTAAGCTAGAGCCTAAAGTAGAAAATACACCAGAGTCCAAGACTACGCAACCACTCTGGGGAACATAAGACATCTATGGATGGATGGATGGATGGATGGATGGATAAAACTTCTTGCCTAAAATGTTATAACTGAAGCTATTAAAATGTAGGCATAAATGTATGTGAACCAAGCATAAATGAATGCATTATCAAAATATCTGGATACAAAAATATATACTTACTGTAAAACAAGAGTGAGTAACTTTATTGCTTGTACTGCAACATCATATTCTTTGTCAAGGGTCATAGACACAATTCTATCCTAAGGGAAAAAAATTAAAGTATTTTTAAAGGAAAACAAGAAAAGTATTTCAAATTACAAATAATTTTAAATACTTGATGAAAACTAACCTTGAATCGACTGGTAAATAGTTCCAGTTTGGAATTAAGCTCTTTGTTATAATAAAGCCCTTGTAAAGCAGTAAGACATTTGAGTCTTACTTCACCTTGCTAGAAGAAATGAAGAGAAAATATATTAAAACCATGTATTTCCAAGCTCAAAATTTAAGTATATATTTTTTACTTAAAAGTGTAAATGACATTTACTCAGAAATAATAATATTTGATAATGAAAAAAATGTACCAGTATAAATGTTGAAGATTAAAAATCACAAGATTACTATTTCTATAAGTTGATAGTATTTATTAAAAATTTATCAGAGAAAACTACTGGAAGAGTAATAGATAGTAGCACATTCCATTACATGCAAGTTACTCTCCAAGGTTAATGAGTTAGCTTAAAAATGATAGTTTATGAAAAAATACTTAATAAAGTTCAGAGCCCAATTTTAAGATGTAATGTGACTAAGATACATGTTTATTATTATTATTAAGACAAGATTAAAAATTAAAGAGAAACTGAACTGTAGGGCTGTGGGTAGAACACAAAGCAGTGTCCATGACTTAATGATCCAGGGGAATTTGTGCTACCGACCAAGTTTTGACAGAATATATAGAAAAGAAGAAAAAGAAGGGTTTTAAGGGATGTAGCCAAAAGTACACATAGACATAGATAGCTATCTTTTTCTTTTTTTCTTTTAAACAAGATCTCTAAATAGTTCTGACAATTCTGGAGCTGACTTTGTAGCTCAGGATGGCTTCAAACTCAGAGAGAACCTCCTGCCTCTGCCTGAGAGTACAGAAATTTAAGACATGTACCACTACACCTAGCTCAGATACCTAATTTATATATGAGACCTGTGTGCTCATATCTATGTATAGATGGAGAAATCAATGGGGCACATCTTACCTTATCATGCATAGTCCAACCAACATATTTTAAATAGCTGTCATTAAGGAAGGCATCACTATACATCTTCATCCAGATGCCAATCTCTTCAATGCAAATAGCTCTGATTTCAGCAATTGCATCCCTAAATGGAGGAAGTCACATAATCAGTGCTACTGTACGATTGAGCATATGGCCTACCTATTGAAGAGATGCCATGTATCTCTCACCTTAACACCCAATCAACATTGATTATTGGTGAAGACTAAAAGGAACTGAAATGAAGCCTGGCTACAAATGTCAACATGCTTGCAATGTAACTGGCAAAGAAGAATAAAAAAAGCTTAAAGCAAAATTGCTTCACTGCCTACTTGGTAAAAAAAAAAAAAAAAAAAAAAAAATACCTGTCTCATAAACAAAATCCTGCTTTCACCTTTTACTCTAGACCAGTTATCTCAAACTTCCTAATGCTGCAACCATTTAATAAAAATGTTGTGGTGATCCTGAACATAAAATTAAAATCTCACTGCTACTCAATACCTGGAGTTTTGCTACTGCTGTGAAGCATAATATACAAGCATCTGTGTTTTCTGATGGTCTTAAGGGACACCATTGAGACTGTCATTCAATTCCAAAGGAGCCCTGATTCACCAGTTGAGAACTATCTGCTCTAGACCTTATCCCAATCTTTGCTTACAACTGTGTTCAGAAGAGGCAAATAAGCATAGCAAGATCATAATCTTCCAGGCATAATTACTTTATACCCATAACACTTAGGCCAGCCTATGATTCTTTTATAAGACAAGAGTCTCACTATGATGTCCAGGCTGGTCTCCAACTCCTGGGCTGAAGTGACTCTACTGCTTTCTACTCTTGAAAATGCAAATCTGGGTCACCCTATTTGGCTGTAACTAAGTCATTTTGAATTCATCTTCCGTAAAGTGGTAAGTCACAGAAAGCAGAAGAATAACACAGACAAGAATGTTTTGGGAAACTGGAATAATCAATGAACACAAATATGATAAGGGGATAAACTAAGAGAATAGTGGCAAAACAAAACAGGAAGAATTAACATGGGAATAGTATACAACAAGGATTTAATGGCTTCAGTAAGTACCAAGTAGAGGAAATGAGGTTGAATAAAACTGGTACTAATGTTTACAAATATGTTATAAACTGTGATAAGATTACCTTTTTCATCTGCTATTTCAAAATAACAAAAAGAAGCATCTTACTTTAATCTATCCAAAATCTCCCAGTGAAATTAAATAGAAGGGTCAGGAATCAGCAAAACAATACATCCAAAAGCAATTAAGTATTTTATACCCTAACTATAGAAGAGTTCTTTTCCTTGGCAGGACTATGACAAGTCAGGTAGAGCATTACCCTTTATTCAGATAGGAAACATCAATGTCAGAGCAGTACAATGCATTTTCCAGACTTACTCAGTGGCAAAGCTCAGTCTCGAAAATTTATCTTACTATAATCTCTATTACAGTATACTGTCTGTCTGTCTCAACCACTTTAAAAGAATCTGTCTTGCCTTACCTGTATCTATGTACAAACACTCCTTTAAATATTGCATTCATCATATTTTCTATCTCATCTTGATTTTCTTGAAGCTATAAAAAAGAACACATCATTTTTTGAATTGCAAAAAATGCACAATCAAAAGAACATTTAAAGGTAAAAATAAACATAGATTTTCACCAGTATTTAGAGATTACATAGTTTATTCTATTGGATAAAAGTAACCACAGAGAAAAAAAAAATTTGGCTACCAAGTAAATAACATCCCTTGTTTCCAAAATATGACTTAACATCTAAAATTTATTTATTTTTTTTTGATTTTTTTTTTATTTTTTATTTTTTTTCTAATGTTTATGAATTTCCACTGAACAATAAACATTTATGTATTTCCACTTATGAGTATTCACAGAAAAATGCAAGAATTTTTCATTCATATATACTTAAAGAAGTAATTTTCTTTGCTTTCTTTTTCTTCTTTGTATTCCAAGACAGAGTTTTTTTTGTGTAACCCTGGCTGCCTTGGAACTCCCTGTATAGACAAGGCAGGCCTTGAACTCAGAGATCTGCCTGCCTCTGCCTCCAGTACTGGTATTGAAGGTGTGAGCGATCATCACCACCCAGCTTGTCTTTACTTTTCTTAACTTTGAGTCAATTTATTTGACTAACTCAGAAATAACCAATCTAAAATTTTAGTTCCTACTTCCACCACTGGAAAAAAAAATTCCCAGGCTCAAGTAAATAAACTGTAGGTTATCATGAAAACTATTTGAATTAAATTTTATATATTACAATTTTTACATTAGTTTGATTATGCAAAAATTTAAATCTCATTATGAAACAGAAAAATGTATGAACAATGAAGAGAAAACTTAAGTAATGAATGCAGCATCAAAAGATTTTATCTGTTATTGTTTAAGATTAAAGCTGAAACTGAACTTTCTTATTTGAAGCTTCATTTCATAAGCAGAAAGCCATGTCACCTACTATAAAGAAATGAATTACTTAAAAAATACAAAAAGAAAAAAAAGCCTTTAATGCAGCCATGATGATGGCATACACCTTTAATCGTAGCTCTCAGGAGGCAGAGGCAGGTAGAACTCTTAAGTTCTCAGCCAGCCTGATCTATAGAGTGAGTTCCAGGACAGCCTAGCTACTAAAAAGACAAACTCTGACTTAGGAAAAAAAATATACAAAGGCTTTAAGTTATTTTAAAAATGGAGTCCATATTAATTCATTTCTCATCACTGGTAAGCTGAGGAAGAGAGTAAGGACTGAGTGTCAGTAACATGAATAATACTAATGTTTAGATAACTTTCCAGATTGATCCAAATCACGTGATTTAAGGATAATAAATACTCAATGGTAGCCTACACAGAAAATGTATGAGATATTGTTGGCATAGATATTTAATAAAACTTTAAGACAGGTGCGTAAACAATATTTAACTCCTCCTTGGACCTGGAGTACTGTAGCTCAGTGGTAAAGCACATACTTGGTATTCATAAGGTCCTAGGTTCAATATTTACCATAAACAAACAAACAAGTAACTTTTACAACTTATCTGAGCCTAGAAGTTGTAATTCACAGTAAGCAAGCTGGTTGCACAATAGCAGCCCTAAACACTTAACACTGAAGTTTACCTCTTTACGCTTCTGTAACAGGAGCTCTAGCCTTTCATTGGCGCGTTTTCCAATCATTTTGTTCCGTTCTGCCTCGTACTGTCTTTGTGTGTTATCCATATTAATGCTAAGATTTAGTGCCACATTTACCAAAGCAGTCATCAACTTCATAGCTAGGTTTTAAAGGAGAAAATGTTGAAATTAGTATAATAGATACAAAATTTTATTAACAAGATCAAATTAAAAGCAATTAAGTGAAAAACAGTTAATCTGCTTTGACAAAATTAAAGCATACAACTGCTATGAATGATCAGTGCATCATGTATAGAATGAGTAAACTGGCTAGCTAAATCCTTATCAGGAATTGGGTTAGCTCTCAATCTTCAGAAATGCCTGCCAAAATAAGAGCTAAAGATATTGAAACTCAAAGATATTAAGAAAACTGGGTCCATGGTCTGGAGATAGCTCAGCAGTTAAGAACACTGACAGTTCTTCCCGAGGACCCAAGTTCAATTCCCTGCACCTATGACATCTTACAGCCACCTGTAACTCCAGTTCTAGGAAATCAAAAGCCTCTCCCGCCCACCCCAAGCAACAGGCACGCACATAGCATAGAAACATACATGCATATAAAATAAAATGCTTCCTGCAATGATTTCTAGGGATTGTGATTCATCTTCTAAGTAAATTACAGTTTATATCCATTTTACTATCCATCTGCCTAAAGTAGGAAGATCAAATACTATTTTTAAGAGAACTTTGAGACAGGGCCTCACACTGTTGCCCAGGCTGGCCTCTAACTCATGATAACCCTCCTGCATAAGCTCTCGGGTCCAAAGATGATAAACACAAACCACCGTACCCAACGTTACCGGCCTCATATCAAATTAACTTGAGTTAAATAGTTTCATAAGTATCAACTTTTATCCTACACACACAATGAAATAGTAATTAACAAAAGGCTTTTTCATGAAACATCCTCTAGAAACTTTTGTCACTGAACTTGAGACAGTCTGACTACTTTTGGGTGGAATTTTAAATGCATTAAGTATTAATCCAAAGTTTTGATAATAATGTCCTTTCTTTACTTCAAACTACCTGCCATTGTGTGATATAACAAAGCAGAAGTATACCTGTATTTGTGGCTACTGCGCTTGCATAAACTATTTAACAACCTGAGAAAAGAATCAAAAGTAAAAGTACCAATCGATTCCCAAAGGTTCACAGTGAGCTGCAGAAAGCGATTTATTAGTTTATTGGTCACTATATTTAAAGAAAAAAAAAGCAGCACTCAGGATGCAGAGGCAGATAGATGTGAATTGAAGGTCTGGCCAGTCAGAACTGCAGCATCTCAAACACTACTTAAAAGAAAAAGGAATTCATATTACTTGTTTCCTCCTCCTTTGATGGTAACCATTGTCTCTACCTGAAAGGAATATCCAGAAAATATTTCAAAATACCAACCTGCCAGGGTGCTTGTATGTCGAAATGCTCTGACTTGAGAGTCAGATAATCCAGTGAGAAGTGAAATGACAGTGTCCATCATGTACTCATCATATATGATACTGTACTGACATTGCCGTACTAATACACCAATGAACTCACAGAAGCTGGACTTGAACTTCTTCCACTGAGGACCAGCCATGGTGAGTGGGTAATCCCCACTATCCTAAAATAAAATTATTTATACGGCAATTCATTTCAAGTTCATGACCTATTTCATTTGTTTTTAATAAACTCTAGGTAAAACCATGAAAATACTACTATATCTTACCTTCTTTTCAACAATAAATTCTCAAAGAAAACAAAAGAACATGCAAAGATAGATGCATACCTCTTTGAACATTGCCCTTTTATTTAAGATCAAAGCAGGCATTTTAATGAACTTCACTTTAATCAATGAAATTAAATATCAATTACTGAGGTTAAAATATTAAGTTTTCCCTCATCAAAGTCAAACAGTCTTCTGAAAAGCACAAATATACCTACTAAATTTCTTTGGAACAAAAACAAACCAAAATTATTTCTTCAGATTCAAAATAACAAAATTATATTCTCAGCCAGTTAAACAGAATAATACATAAAGCAAAAGACAGTTCAAAAAATTTTATTAGTTTCAAGACACCAGATAGTCAATGGGCATAAATAATCACATAATTTAACAAATGCAAAGATGATATATAGGTCAGTAGTAGAATACTTGTCAGTATGAGTGAGGGCTTAAATTTGATCGTAAGCACCAAATAACAAAACAAAATTAAATAAATAAGAGAAAATAAAACGTAGCTACTATATTCTTCGAAGGCCAGCGCTCAAGTTTTTCTTTATACAAAATTGAGGGCATTTGTCATTCTGAATGTAAACTTATATCCTCACTATACCATCAAAAATATGTCTTAGGCTGAGGGCTTAACTTAGTAGTAGAGCACATGCCAAGACTAAGGCCCTGGGTTCCATCCAAAGCGTGTATGCATACATATATTTAATTAAATAAATACATAACAGTATATAAAAATTCTAAAAGGTCTCTGGAAAAAGATGCAAAATAATTTAAAATCCATTTGATAACTGTAGTATACTTTTTAACATTTAACATCATAAATTTTTTTTAACTTATGCTATATACATATAAGTTCTGTGCTTGAGACTAAGGTCCTGGTATTCTCCATAAAAAGATTTTCTTCCGTTTACTTTTCCAACTGAGGAGAACTAAATACAGAGTCTAGACCAACTTAAATGCTCACTTTTGCCACTGAGCTACTGATGAGTTAATTTGACTATACTGAAACAAACTGGTTTGCTCTGATTTTATCATTATTTCAATAAGATTAACTTGAACCCTTGTTTTCTTTTAGTAAGGCTCTCATTTGAACATTTACTACGAAAAAGGTAAAAATTACCACTGCTTATAAATACCTTCCTGCTACTAAGGGACTGATTAATAGCACTTAGTGGCATCAAAAACCATTTAACAACTCATCTGTCTCTTAGAATGATAGCTGAAAGCTTTTTCATTAGACAAAGTAAGAAAAAATGAGCAAATAAAACAAGGGAGACAAGAGTTTCTCCTTGAAAATTCAAGTTGTTTTAGAAGTGTAAAATTCCTGAAGCTAGAATACAACTATGAATAAAACAAACCCAAATTTGTATCCTGAAGAAAATTTCACATTAGTAAAGCTATCAATAAAATATTTCAATATCATTGTGGTAATCAACTTCAACATAATTTTTTTGTTCTTACAGTTGAATTATGAATATTCAATTCACTCAAATTGAAGTATCTAGTTCTTCAATTTGAGCAAATTTTCCTTTTCCAGTATTTCAGAATGTTATATTCTTAATTATGTTCTCAGATTTTTATATTTATAATAACAAGTTATTAACAATGTGTAAAAATAGTTCTTGCAATGTGTAAAAAGAAATTTCAAATGCTATGCAATTTTCATAAATTAATCAGTTTTTGATACCAGATACTGTCTATTGCCAGTATCTTGAAATGCCACTTTCAGAGCAAGGTTATAACAAAACTTATTATCCCCACTTACAGATTATTGTAATGACCTAATACTAAGACAACTTACCTGAGGTTGCATAGTTATCACTTAATCCCATAAACAATATCTACAATATGAGTAATTAAAAATATCTGAGCACTAAGCCATGATTGACATGAATAAAACTATTAAAATACTTAGAATGTTACCTCGTCAAATTCTTCTGTCATTTTTCGAATTATCTCAGAGTTCTGCATATGTCTAAACATCTCTGCTGTGACGACTCCTGAAATTTGCAAATATCAAAAGTTAATATATGAAGTAATGTAAGGTAATAAAAAGAACTAACAGACAATGTCTACATTCACAATAAAAGTTTATTTCTTGGTTCTTCTAAGCATGATTTACTACCAATGTAACTTCACTCATACTATGTATGATATGCTAGTATGCAACTGTCTCTCTGTATTCATGGGGAATAGGATACCACAATTTTGGGGTACTGATTTAAAATCATGTCATATCTGGATATAATCTATGCACAGCATCCTATCTTTTAGATTATTTCTACTCTCTAATACAGTATTAAAGTTATGGTTGTTATAGTGTATCATTGATTGGAAAATAACAACAAGAAAAAATTTTACAACTACTTGGCATAAACACTTTTAAAAATGTTTTAAATAACCAGATATGACATCTGGTATCTATAAAAGAATAACTAACTGTATAGGCTTTGCCTCTTTACAATAAACAATCAAGGGTAACATTTGAAAACTGATAACTGTAGTATACTTTTTAACATTTAACATCATAAATTTTTTTTTAACTTACGCTATATACATATAAGTTCTGTGCTTGAGACTAAGGTCCTGGTATTCTCCAGGATCAATGTGAAGACCAGGCACTGTTCACTTTACCATACTCCTTTAGTGGACAACACTATGCACAAAACAACTAAATACTGACATCCTCTAATCAGACTATAGATAAGTATCAGTAGCAAGTTATAGGTTCAGTAAGCTAACGGATATTAAAAATTTGTAAAGCTATCTTCAGCAAAAGGGTCCCACTGTCAAGTTCTAGAGGGTAACCAGGAGCAGTGACGCCTATAAGCCTGTGGATGAGAAGTCCTACTGACCAACAACAAAAGAACTAACCCATTCCTGACATTGGTCTCTTGTCTTTCTTAGCCTGTGTAGCCCGTGTTGTTCAGTAGGTACATTGTTGACCCTTTGTATCTCCATTTTAACTTTTTATGTACATGGGTGAGAACACGTCAGCCTCCCCCATCCATCACTCTCCCATGCTGTGTGTGTGTGTGTATATAAGGAAAATTCAGAAGATTTCCATTATTATTTATTCCAAAAGCCTCTAGTGCTATATATTCCTCCATGAATTCCCCGCATTATCGTGCCCTCCCCTTCCAGACCCATATAACCCACTTTATTTCTCCATTATTTCCTTCTAATAGTTTATACCATTGTGGACTGTCCCTATTGGATAGTTTTCAGAGTGCTACTAGGTACGGGGTGCGCTACCAATGGGAGAAAATACTCATCAATCCTACCATTCAGAAAATGAAAGCAATAACTGTCACTATTATTGGACAAAGAACTGATGACTACTACACGGCTCATAGACCTTCCTTAGCAGAGAAGCTACTACTATCACTCTGCTAAATGGACATAGTATTAAAGTAATTCTGACAGACTTCTCATCATACCCACAGATTAATTATTTAGGGATGGTGATCAAAACACAGAACTACCAGCCAAAGTACAGAGAATAAGAGACTACAGAATTCTAAGCTCTGAACTGAACATATATAACAATTTCCCTCTTCCTCCCAAGATTTGGAAGATGATGGGGCAGAAAGAACATATCAGAGGTGGTAAGTACAAGAAACTTGTACTTACTCTTTCTGGACATGGCAGAGCAGCAGCACATATGCGCTCACAGTGACTGAGACAATATGTACAAAACCTGGGAAATGGAAAACTGCTTTTCTCTAAGAGTGCGACCCTAACGAGCTGACCATGTTCCAGGAGAAAGCCTCAGATCCAAAAATACTTTAACAGCACAACTTTGCTTTGGTTTCAACGGGGATAAAAAGGTAAGATGTTGGGTGGGTAGGGAAGAGGGGATGGATCAGGGAGGAACTGGAGGATGTAAGTATGACAAAACACATTGTATGGAATTCTCAAAGATCTGATTAAATAGTTAAAAAGAATGGTAGAAATTTGATGCCTAAAATTTGAAAGGGAGAAGGAAAGGAAATAAATCATTAAAAGTAGAACACAGTAAATTCCCAGATGAATAGTAATGCCAATCCCCATTTCGTAAGATCCTCCCCTCCTCACAAACAACATGATAGCGAGAACACAAAAATAAGCAGAAAAGTATCAAAGTGCAGAAAACATAGACACCAGTAACTCCGGGCCCTGAATCCAGAGCAGTCATGAAGTCACCATCAGAACACTAGACCACAGCCTACAGTCAGAAGATGTACAAGATAGGAACTGAAAGTGTTAAAAACTAGTAAACAAAACAGTGACAGGTGGCCAGGAAAGAGAAAATAAGCAAAAACTGAGCTGGCCACAATAGTAACAACAGAGCAGCCTGGAGTCCCTCTCAGTACAGCCAATGATCCCTAACTGAAAGAACAACTGCAGAGGTGATCATATTACAGTAAAATGAGAAATAAATGTAGGCATTAAGGCTACAATAACAGGTAAACTAAATGACTACATACAGAGAAATTATATATCAAGTTTACAAATAAGTCCTACCAAAATAATTTTATCTATTAAAGAACAAATTCTGATAATATAGAAATTGAGTACTTATAAAACAAATACATCAATACCCAAATGGACATGAGAAAGTTTTCGATGCATCGAAGTTTTAGAAATCTGGTTTCCAGCAAGTATATAAATGTTCATAAAAAGTCTTTATTCATCATAAAACAAAGCAACAGCAGACAAAGGATAAATCTAATAAACGAAATATTTTGAACTTAACGACAAAGTTTTCAAACTATATTAAAGCAGGTAAAATGCTAAATAGCAGCTATTTTACTTTAGCTAAGTCAAGGAAACTAGGCAGCTCTTTCCACTCTGTTAAGACATGATTTTACATTTCTCAAGACCGTTCTTGTGTAAACCTGTAGTCTACGTAATCAGGATAAGAGATAAGAACGTTTGAGCAAGGTGTGATGCCAATCTCAATAGCACTATGACACTTCATTTCAGAAACTTTTTTTTTTTCTTAAAACTAACCAGTCAATGAAAATATGAAAATCACAGGCTTGAGAGTTGACTTTATTTATTTTAACCATAACAACTAAGATACGTGGAATGTTTTAATCAATCAAAAATAAATGTCACTATTACTTGTTTCTCAATTAAAATTACTGTATTTTTAAACAGATCTTCAAGAATTTAAAGTAACTCATTTCTTACATTTTCCCCACATTAAATGACTTTTTTTTAAAAGACATCTTAACTTTTAATTATATTTTAAGCCTGTCTCTCCCTCCAGACTTTCAATCCTCACAACGCTGGTGATATTCTCATTAAAAATCTAATAGCCCTTAAAGTACAAAAATGTTTCTACCTAGATCCCTGTGATAATGTGTCAGAGACAAAGGAGAAAGCAGAAGCTGCCTATGATCTTCTTCACTGACTCATTTACTAATCCAAATGAGACTGTATGTTTGAGATACCAATTTACATAATTCTGTTGCATTGCTAAAAGTCTGTCCTGAAGAGTTTTGTCCTGAGTAAAACAAAACAAAACAAAAAAACAAAAAAAAACCCCTATACTGTATTCTTTCCCCACTCCTATTTCAAAATATTTTTAAACTAAGTAAAAACATCAAACAATTTGAAACCAACATAAAGGGCAATTTCACTAAAAGAATGATTTTATGAGTTTTAACCCTAACTATTATTATTCAATATGATAACATCTGAAACTATCTCTTCATTATTTACCTTCCCCCCTTTTCATTCCATTTCTTTATCCTAAATCAGATGCAAAAATTAGGAAATTTAATAAAATATCATAAACATTATAAATTGAGAAGTTTTTAGATAAACTTCACAGTGAATATACCTTTGTTAACAGGCTTTTCTCTCTCTTGCTTTGTTCTTTGCTTTTCTCCTTATACATTTTGCACAGATATAATGTAAATAATTCACTACCTTGACATTATTTTTCCTGAGAAGGAATAACATTTCTTGAAGAAGTGGCTATTTGAGAGCTTATGATTCTAAATAAATATATTTACCTTTGCAGCCCGAACACTGAATAAAAAAGTTGATGAGGTCAAGAAGTGCTATATCTCGGTCATGCTTGTATGATTCGATCCAATCGTCCACACCGACTAGAACAGAAGAAAAAAAATCGTTCATTTTAATGATTATCTAAGAAACAATTCTAATGAAGTCATAAATTGATAGTATATAGTACCACAATAATACAGACATTCTTTTTTTTTTTTTTTTTTTTGGTTTCTCGAGACAGGGTTTCTCTGTGTAGCCCTAGCTGTCCTGGAACTCACTCTGTAGACCAGGCTGGCCTCGAACTCAGAAATCCGCTTGCCTCTGCCTCCCAAATGCTGGGATTAAAGGCGTGCACTACCACCGCCCAGATAGTCATATTTTTAAATTGAAAGTTTGATCTTAATTTTAAAGGATTAAATTCAATAAAAAACTGTCTTGGTAACACAAAACAATCAACTACCCTACATTTTAAAAGAAAACTGGGACAATGAGATAATTCAACAGGTAATGGTCCTTGGTGCCCAGTTTGAAGACCTGAGTTCAATTCCTAAGAACCAAATAATATTAAGGAGAGACAGAGTCCCAGTCCCCTCAAGTTATAAAACCACTGACATACACACATGTGCGAACAAACTCATACATACACAAACTTTTAAACAATTAAAAATTACTGAAACCACAAATTAATATTACAGCAATCTATTCTATAGTCTATAAATATGTCTTGGGAGAAATTAATAATATCCTAGAAAGTATATTACCTTCAAATTCTCTTTTTTTTTCCTTCAAATTTTCTATTAAAAAAAAATTCCTTTTTACAAGTGTCACACCAGTATTTTATGTTTTTTTTCATGACAGGTACATACCTGTGTGAATACACATGTGCAAACACAAACACACACATTTTTAAAAATCTAAAAAATTTGCCAGGCAGTGGCAGCTTTAATCACAGCACCTGATAGACAAAGACAGGTAGATCTCAGTGAGTTTGAAGCTAACCTGGTCTACAGAATGATTTCCAGGATAGCCAAGGATTACAAAGAAGCCCAGTCTTGAACTGCTCTTCCCCAAAATATCTAAAAATTTAATTTTATAAAGTGTATTTGTTTCTCTGTGACATTAATAATCTAGGAAATATATCATCCTTAAATTTTCTGTATAGAAAGTAAATCTCTAGGAGTGTTCAGGGTGGTGTAGCCAAAGACATGAAATGAGGCTTTAGGTAGCTTCTGCCTATGGATGACGTGTGGATAACAGCTTTGGACAAAGGAGGTCTTTTATCCTGAACCCTTAAACAGTGCTTTCTTGGTAGGCAAGTGTAGTTTTGAGGGATTGATGCTAGAAATATGCTGGCTGAATTTTGCAAGAAAGTGGAGGTGGGAAAGGGATAGGGAAAGAAGGCTGAGAAAAGTTAGTAGGCACTACTTGCAAAGATGTTCTGCCGTGTCCACTGGGTCCCATCGCTCCTGGCATTGGAGAGGTGGAGATGCTTCCTTTATTTGGAGGATGATTAAGTCAAATCTGTTTTATTAAGTGATAGATGTGGGGCTTCTGCATTGTCACTTCTGAACACTAAGTTTGCTTAAAAACAACTACTTTCCTCCACAAAGACAAATGCTGGGCACTGTCTCTTTTCACCTGAAGTTAAAGGAACTTGAACTGGTCAGTGATGCCAGAAGGCAAGACTAACACAAAAAACAGCTTAAATGTTGCCAAGGGCAGTCTGGAGAGGCAATGTGCATGTTATAGCATGTTGGCATGCTGCATTGGACAAAGGTAAGTATATTGTTAGATGCCATTGTTTTTTTTTTTTTTGTTTTTTGTTTTTTTGGTTTTTCGAGACAGGGTTTCTCTGTGTAGCTCGGGCTGTCCTGGAACTCACTCTGTAGACCAGGCTGGCCTCGAACTCAGAAATCCGCCTGCCTCTGCCTCCCAAGTGCTGGGATTAAAGGCATGTGCCACCACCGCCCGGCTCGATGCCATTGTTTTTACTTAATTGAAAACATTTTAAACAGAGCTGCCTGGAAAGCAAGTGTAAATAGTGTGGTGTGTATACTTAGGCAAAGACCAAGTGTTGTATTCCTTTTATCTCCAACAAGTAAAATACTTATAACATTGTTCACCTGCCTTTCTGAACTTGAATCAACCCATGGACCAGAGTGTTGATGAACTGAACTGTCACTGTTGAAGAAATGGGGAGGGAGGGGAGGTGTTGGTATATGATACTGACAGTATAACGAGTGGTTTTTGCTTGTACTTTGACCAATATTAAAAGGCTGGGAATTTTAAATGTGCAAGCAGGATCAACAGTGTTTGATAAGAATGACTATAAGAGAAACAAGATTTGAATAGAACACAGTTGAATAGAATGCCACACTGAATTCCACTCAAATTAAATAAAATGAAATATTATTCACACATACATATACTTACATATGGAGAATCAATGAGGAAATATAAAAGAAAAGCTTTTTCAGTGGTGGACCCTAATAATACTATGTTTGTAAAAAGCACAAATTAAACACTAAATGCATAAATCCAAAATAAGAAAGACAATTCACAGATCTGGACAAGTAATATCAGGTGCTCAATACTACTAAACTTATCCCAATTTAACACTTATTAAAATTCCAGCTGATGTATTTGCAAATATTAAAACTAATGCTGAAATTCATAGCTATAAAGGAAACTAAATATCCAAATCAGGAGTTAAAAAAGAAAATATCTAACCTAGGGAGATAGCTCAGTGGGTAAAATGTGTGCCTCCCAAGCTTGAGGGCCAAACTTAAAGCCGAAATGTAAAAACCGTCTGGCCTTGTGGTGTACACTTGCACTCCTGTGATGAGTAGGCCAAGACAGGATCTCTGGCAGCTCTAGCCTAGTTGATGTACACCATGCCAATTAGAGACCCTACCTCAAAAGAAGTAGCATTGCTGATGGTGACACACCTAAGGCTGTCCTCTAGCTCTGAATACACACCTACTTAAGTCATACATGCAGACCTGGACAAATATGCAAATGTGTGTATACACACAGATGCATAAAAAAAAGAAAAAATCTGGTAGATTCATGCTTCATGATTTCACACCTACTACAACGACAACAGTAGAAATATAGATTCCCCAGAAATAAACTCTCAATACTCACAGTCATAAAATTTTCAACAAAGATTCCAAGACAATTCAATTTGGGAGGTGGGTCAAGAGACGACCCGGAAAAACTGGGTAAATGAAGTTGGACACTGTTTTGTCATACTTACACTATTTAACTCAAATAGATCAGATACCTTTAGAAAGAAGCAAAAACAACATTCCTGAAAGAAAACATAATAGACCACTCTAAAGGTAGAAAAACAAGAAAATTGAACATGACGTATTCAAACTAAAAAATCCTTATATTTCAAAGGCTTCATCAAGAAAGCGAAAGATAATGCACAAAAATAGAGGAAAAGTATTTTAAAATCACATATCTGACAAAGTACTTGTACACAAAATATGTTAAAAAAAAAAAAAAACTTTCACTACTAAGTAATTTTTTGAAAAAGACAGGGTAAAGCCTGATGATGTGGCTCAGGGGTTAAACTACTCTTCCAGAGGATCTAGGTTTAGTTTCTAGCACCCACAGGGTATGTAGCTCCAACTGTAACTCCAAGGAATCCAATGTCCTTTTCTAAATTTAGAAGGCACTAGGTATGCCTGTGCTGCACTTACACGCAGACAACGCACACAAAGATAGACAGATGGATGGATGGAAGAAGGGATGGAGACAAAGAACTAAACATACATAGTTATGTAAAGGCAATAAAAAACGGACAATAAAGACATGAAAAGATATTTAATACAGAGAAAAAACTTTAAAAGAAAATGGAAAAATACCACTTCTTGTATACTAAAATGATTATAATTTTAAAACTACAGTAACAAGCATTGGCAAAACTATGAGAAGATGAAACACTAAAACACTGCTACCAGGAATATGAAATGGTAGTCACTTTGGAAAAATATTTTGGCAACTCCTCAAAAAGTTAAATATAGAGTTAGCATATGACACTGCAATTTGACACACAGGTATATATTACTCAAGAGAAATGAAAACATATGTCTAAGCAAACACTTGCACAGCACTTAAAAGCAGAAGTTATGACAAACCAAATGTATATGAATGTAAGAATGTATAACAAAGTAGTGAATGTTCAGATCAACCAAAAGCAATAGTCACAACACATGTCACAACATGAATAAACCTTTATAGACTTATGCTAAAGAAGAGAAATTCCTCATAAGGAACCTTAGGCTCTAGGATTCCATTTATACAAACTGTCCAGAACAAGTGAAGATATACAAGGTAAATTAGTGGTAACCTAGATCTGGGAAATGATAGTTATTCCTATGGCTTTCTTTCTGGGACATGAGCTTTCCTTCTGGGAGATTGAAAATGCTCTAACACTAAACTGTAATGAAAGCTTTACGATTCTGTATACATCTAAAAACTACTGAAATTAATCCTTAAATATTCTTCTTACTTGTATAATTTGGATCAGGAATGTTCATGCTCCATGCAAAAGTCCATGTGTTAAATGTTAAAGGCTTAGTCCTCAACTTGGACTTAGCCCAATGTAAGGTGGTAGAAACTTTAACATTTGGGGACCTAATGGGAGTCTCAGGCAGTTAGAGGCACATCCTCAAAGGAAATTATGTAACACCAGTACCTTCCCCGTCTTCTGATTGCTATGAGACAAACAGGTTTATCACGTGTTCTCCCCAACATTGCACAACACATGAGCCTAGCCCCAAGAAGAGGACAAGAATAGGCCAGAAAGCAAGTAAGCATAGACCGAAACTTTGAAAATTAGTTCAAATTAACTTTTCCCTCCCTTTATGCTAGTCATTTCAGGTATTTAATGAAGTAATGGGCATATATTTAAGTTATATATGTTAACCAACACAATTGGCACGTTTTTCCAGAATGATTAATGAAAGAAAGAATATATTACACAACTATGATCATTTAGAAGCATGGTTCCCAAGAAACTGTTTTAGAATATAAGGTGTATGTATGTTGGGGGGGGTGTGTCTGTGCCTCATTTCCTTACAAGAGAGTTGTAAGATTAGGTCCAAAATTAGGTCATAGGAATCCACATCGCTGAACTGTTCTCTTGGATTGCTAGGAGATAATTAAGGCTCCAAACTCAGACAATATACTGTAAAGAGCCCAAGTCACATGAAAAGGTTATTTATAGAAAAAGTTCTGGTTCTCTTCAGACTGAGTTACCACAGACCATGCGTGAGTAAAGATTTAGGACAACTGTGTTAAAAGTACTAACAAAACAACAGAGCAACATCTTTCCTATATATTCTAAAAGCATTTCTATGGGTGAGTAGCACATTATTAGCAAGAATAAGAGTTCACTAAACAGTATAAATTTTAAAAAAATGTCTAATGAAATTTAAAAAGAAATCACCACAAAGCAATAAAAAACTAATTCTTAAAAACGAAGTACAACTTAGAATAGGAACATAAGTCTTTCATAATTTAAAAAAAAATGTGAAAAAAAGGAAAAAAATGTGAAAAAAATGCAGGCTGTTACAATAAAGGTGGTTTAAAAAATACTTCCTTCACTATGTACCCCAGGCTGAGTTGGAATTCATTGTGCAGCCCAACTTGACTTAGAACAAAAGATCTCTCAGACATAGTCCTCAGGGCTAAGATTAGAAGTGTGTGCCATCACAAATAGCTAAATTTTCTAATCAAATAAATAACACTAAGAATGTATTCAGAATTGTGTATTCAGGCATAAGCCTATATATAATATCAGCACTCAGGTGGCTAAAGAAAGATAGTACTAATTCAATGCCAGCCAAGCTGCATGTTCTGTATCAAATAAATGAATGGAGAGAAATTAGAATCAGATACACACTCATTACAATAATATGATATTATAATGTGCTAATGAAATGTTAACAGTTAAAGTTTGATTGAAAAGGAGAAGTCAGTACCTAAGAATGCTTTTCAAAATAGGAAGTGGAACAAGAAGGTTAAGAATACAAACTGCTCTTACAGAAATGTCGGAGTTTAGTTCCTAACATTTACATCAGGCAGATTACAGCTACCTGTTACTCCAGTTCCAAAGGGTACTCAAGTGCACATACCTACACAGAAACATATGAATAAGTATAATTTAAAATAAGATTTTAAACAGTGACTTTTTTTTTATTCAGCCAGTCCTATTTGATTTGGAATAAAGAAATTATTCCAAGCATCTAGAGAAACATAAAGGCCTGAGAACAGAGCACATACTGCAGCTGAAAAATAGAAAGTGTGTCATAAGGAAATCTGGGCTGGAACTTTTGGGTAAGGACAAACTCCATTTCTAAAAAGCAGATTTCCTTGATCAAATTTGGCCTTAGGAAAGGAACACAAAAGAAAACACATATAATGACCCAGAGGTGAACAAGAGCTTCAGGGCAATCCCTGGGGAGATAACTAGAAATGTCTTGGAGCAGTTAGAAACAGAGTTCTGGTCAGGGTTTTCTTTTAACTTTTTCTTATCTTTTTCTTCTTAGTGCTAGAGACCAAACCCAGGTTCCTGTGCAAGTTAGGCTAGTCTAAAAACGTGTGATAACCTAAAATAGTCAACAAAAGCCCAGAAGACTTAGAGGAAAATAGAAGCAGCACCTACTCTGCTGTAACTGTAAGCCAAAATTTCTGGCAATGTGTATCATTTCAACACTGCAGTGCTGTTGGGACCTGAGCACCAATCAGTATGATAGTATTAGGAAAATTTCACAGGGTATTAGAAGACAATTTATAAATTCCTCACAAATAGGATTCATGTTCTTATAAAATAGAACCCAGAGAGCTGTCTTGTACATTCCACCAAGAAAGACACATGCAAGGAGGCTGGCTCTATCTATAAACTACAAAAAAGGCCCTACAGACATTGAAATCTACCAGCACCCTGATCCCAGACTTTCCAGTCTCCTTAACAGAGAAATCCTTTTCGGTTGTTTATATGCCATATAGTATTATTCTGTAGCAATACAAATGAACTAAAACCCTAACAAAATAGCTGGAGTTGTAGCTCAGTCAGTGGTGAAGCACTTGCTTTAGCACGCACCAAGTCCAAGGACTGACTTCCAGCACTGACCAAGAAAACAGTAAGTCTCTCAGTCTCTCAGACTGTGCCCCCTCTGTCTGTGTGTCTGTGTGTGTGTGTGTGTGTGTGTGTGTGTGTGTGTGTGTGTTTAGCTGATTAAAACAAAGTATATAGAGAAAAAATGTAACAAAAAAACAAGAAAATAATGAAATGGAATACAAAACTGCTGAGAATAACATGTCCTATTTAATAAAACTAATGCAAAACAAAATCTTAACAGAGGTGAATACTTTAAAACTACAGAAAAACTAAATAAAACAGAATATATGCCAAGATGACAGACAACTCATCTTAATATACAACAAAAAGTAAAATGTGTACTCATATTGTAGTACACAAGCATTAAATGTAACTATATTAAAGTTAAAGTGTAGAAGATGAATTAGAATGATGAATTGATCTGATATGTTCCTAGCTTTATGAAATTGCTAAAGGCACAAATGGATACACGTTTTATTTTGCATATGAAACTACTGGTCACATTTGATATTTTACATCTTATTTACAAAATCAAATACTTACAGTATTATATAAGCAAATTATGCATTTAAATTGATTGATAAAACAAAGTCAAGATAACTACTCCCTGATAACTACCCTTTTATATAAAGTTAATTCCCTATAACATTCAATTAACACTATACTCCAGGTAGAATGTGATGGTATATTTCTTTCTTTTTTTTTTTTTTTCTTTTTTTGTGTTTTTCAAGACAGGGTTTCTCTGTATAGCCCTGGCTGTCCTGGAACTCATTCTGTAGACCAGGCTGGCCTCGAACGATGGTATATTTCTATATTCCTAGTTTTTGAGGAGGCTCAGGTAGAAGCGTTGCTTGAGCCTAAAATTTCCATAGCATCTTGAGTAAAACAGAGCCCTCATCTCAAAAAACAACAACAAAAAGACAGTAATATATTCCTTGACTCACTTCCCTTAAATAGATAGTAGCATTATGTCACTCAACCAAAAGTTCCATTTATGGTGGTTCTAATGAAAGCTGGCACATAGGCTCCTATGTTTGAGTGTTTGGTCCTCAGTTAGAACTGCTTAGAAAAGTATTATGAGGTGTGGCCTTCTCAGAGGAGGTATGCATGGGAAGTGAGCTCTAAATTTTCAGTTAGAGCTTGACTACCACTCCAGTACCATGTCTGCCTGCTTGTTTGCCTTCTACCATTCTCCAGGCCATGGTAATAATGGTCTCTACTGCCTTCTGGAACCATGAGCCCTATATTAATTTCTTTTTTAAATTACGTTTGTGATGGTTCTTTGTCACAGCAGTAACTTAAGACATCAACCAAACTCTATCTTAATTATTTATTTTAGTTTTATTTTATGGGTATATACCTGAGGGTATGTATGTGAATGATGTACATATAATGACAAGTCAGAAAAGAACTTCAGATCTCCTGACACTGGAGCTACAGGCATTTGTAAATCAACATGTGGGTGCTGAGAATTGAACCCAGGTCCTCTTTGTGGTGTTTTGATAAAAATGGCTTTCACAGGCTCGTAGATTTGAATACTTGGGTCATAGGGAACAGTACTATTAGGTTTATCCTTGTTGTAGGAAGTGTATCACTGGTGGGCTTTGTAGTGTCATATGCACAAGTCAGGTTTAGTGTCTCTTCCTGCTGCCTTTGGATCCACATGTAAAGCTCTCTGGCAGCATGTTTGCCTGTGTGTTGTCATGCTCTCTGACATAAGGACGATGGACTAAACCTCTGAAACCGTAAGCAAGCCCCAATGAAATGCTTTCCTTTATACGAGTTGCTGTGGTGTCTCTTCACAGCAATAGAACATTGATTAAGACATTCTGCAAGAATAATAAGTGTCCTTAACCACTGAACATCTCTCCAGCCTCTAAGACTTCATTTGTAAATAGCAGCTATATAAATGCCAGGGAACATGAATTTTTATAGCCAAGCAAAATATCAATTTTCAAACAATTAACTTCTCGCTTTATGTTATTAAAATTTACAAAAAAAGCAATAGAAACTGACTCAAGACACAGCACTGGGCGTGGTTGAATGGTAGAAAAACTTATACAAGACCTTGAGTTTCAAGTACCAAGAAGACACATACACACAAATACAAAAGACATCAAGGCCTAGAGATGAACAGTGGTTAGAACACTTGCATAGAAAAGAACGGCTATGGGTTGGAGTTCCAGCAACCACTAATGACCTTCATGGCTTTGTATTTTTTCAAACACCCAAATTTGAAAAATCAGGAAAGGGCCAGCAAATAGTTCAAATAATAAAGCGCTTATCATGCCAACCTAATGTGGAGAGCCACTGTGTGCCGCACCCTAAAGATGGCACTGGCTGAGAGTGCTCCTTTGATAAACAAGTCCTTATTTGGCTGTGAAGCTGTGCCGGGGCAGAGAAAGGTCACGCGTGATCTGACGTGGACGTATGGGGAGATGACACGTGGCGTATGCTCATTGGCCTTTGGTAGATATAAGCCTGGTCCCGGGGTAGGAGGGGGGCACACCTGCTAACTGCAATCCTGATTAAACTGCCTTGAGAAGGAACCTGGTTGTCTTGCGTCTGATTTCCTGCTGGTCAGGAAGGGCGCCAAACACCTAATAAACCCAGTCCAACTCTGGAGCCCACAGTATAGAGAGAACCAACAGCCTACTGAAAGCTCTTGACCTCTAATGTAGATCATGGTATGCACACAGTGACATGTCATACTTAATAATATGTATTAATATGACACAATAATAACCAAATAAAATTTAAAACAGGGTCAGCAAGATGCCTTCTGTGGGTAGAGAGGCACCTGCCAAGCATATTGACCAAAAATTGCTATTTTGCTTGGCTATTAGGTTTCCTCTCCCAAGCCCTAATAAAGATGAAATAAGGAAAATGACTTCACAAGCTATTCCCTAAGCTCTCTATACACATGCCATGAGGCAACATGCATGCATGTACACGTACACACAGATGACAAAGACACAAACCAACACATACATTGGAGCCGGGGACGAATGCATAACAAGAAATAACTGCTTTAGAGAAAGGGAAAAATCAGGGCAGCACTTTATATGTTATCAGAGTTTAAAATGCAGAAAAATAAATTTCAAAGAGCATTGCAAATGTTACCTGCATAGCACTCTTGCCATTTTAAACAACTTCAAACAGCATCATGTTTTCAACTCCATTCTGTTGATGATGACCATTCATTCGGTTCGGACCAGAAGGAGGTTTTCCTCCTCCATTTCCACTTTTAGCCTTTTCGGCTGGACCTTTTTTGCCTTTTTACAAGTCTGTTTAAAAGAAAAAAAAAAAAACAAGAATACAGAAATTGATTAACTTACATTATTCTCACTATCCTTGAGAATTCAAAACAAAAGTGCAAAGAAAGCAACCAATAATTATAACATGATTAAATTTGAATTTAGGAGAGGTCATTCATATATAAGAAAGTTACATATTTTAAATTTTAGCCTCTTTGTTTTGTTTTCCATAAAGCTCACATTATGTTACAGTAGATCATAACCTCTGATACCAAACTATAGGCCCAAATTTTCTATTCCCGTTAACTGAGTGATTTGGGACAAGTTGCTTATCTACACATTAATCCACCTACTTCTTTTCCATCTCAGCATAGTAGCAGATGTTTAGAATTCCAGAAATTCAGAGTTTGAAGCAGAAGGATCAGGAATTCAAGAGCAGCTACCTAACAAAGTCAAGGTCAATCTGGGCTACATGAGGCCTCATAGAAGAGGAGAAAACAGAGGAGAGGAATGAGGGAAAACGAAAAGAGCAAAGGATGGGGAGGAAAGGGAGGAAGGAGAATAAAAAAATAATTTTCCAGTTTTTGAGTTTCACGGGGTTACCTGTGATTATGAAAACAGAAAATATGTATTTCAAATAATTACTTAGCACATAATAAAGTAAAAAATAATTGCTATAATTATCACTTCTGTGTGAGAAAGAAACTCAGTAAATGCTTTTTAGATCTAAATCTACTAGAATTAAATATACTGAATTTGATTTAATTGTGAAAAGTGGTCATATCAGAAAATATCAAGAAAGTTTGAAAAAATCATTTAAAAAAAATCTCTTCAAGTTTTATCTTAGTCCATCACGCTATGTTAAGGTTCAGGATAGAGTGGGGTAGCTAGAATAACCTCATAAAAGTAATCATACTGAGTTCAAACAATCTAGCTTAATTCCTTCTGCCAGGTGTATAACTCACAGCAATATCTTTTTCATTTTATGTATATGTGCCCAGAGGCCAGAAGAGAGTATTAAATTCCCAAAGTAAAGCTACAAACAGTTGTGAGCCTCCATATAGGTACCAGGAATCCAACCCAGGTCTTCTCTGAGAACAGACAGTGCTCTTAACTAGAGTCATCTCTGCAGTCCCATCACCACAGGGTTTGTGGAGAATGTAAATAAAGCTATTAAAATTCATTTTTTTCCTGGGCCAACTCTTTTTTTTTTATCACCTAACATTCTTTTTATTTTTAATTTATTTAGTTTATTTAAATCACATGGTAAATTTACTTACACAGGGATTATAATAAACAACAAAAAGGCAGGATGTGGGGAAGGGAATGACACCGCAGCATAGGTGTTCAGGTGGAGTACAGATACTTTCAGAACAGGGTATCAGCTGGGTGTAGGTTCAGGGGACAGGTCACTATGACTCTGCCTATGATTCATTTGTCCTTATCTAAGTTGGTACTGTCCACCGAGGCTGCCTATTTATAAGATCTATGACTACTTGGGCTGGTAAGTTTCCACAGAAGCTGCCTGTTTACAATAGCTTATAGCCTTCTGTTTTCAGTGCTTTTCCACAGAGACCCAAGACTTTGTGTTAGCATGCATGTATTTCAGGCCTATTGCTGACTTTAGGCCTATGGCTGATTTTAGACCTTTAGTGTATATGCAGGGCTGCTCCTGACATCTCCTCCCTTCTCTAAGTATAGAAGGGCCTTGGCGATTCTATTCTTGCGAAGGCGGGGATAGAGGGCCTGACCTCCAATAATTGAAGGGGACCTTGTAATGGCACGGTCCTCCTGTCGTTGTCCAGTGAGGCATGAGGGCCATACCCATCCCGATGTCTTTTTCCTGGAGAGGGATACTATAACCACCCTGAGAATTCAGTTATATCTATGGGAAAATGAAGTTCACTTCTAAGGAATCTGTCAGCATTGGGAGTAGGGTTTTCTGGAATCAGCAAAACGGTTCCCAGAGAGATGGCTCATAAGGTCAAACACTTGCTGCCAAGCCAGATGACCTGAATTCAATCCCTAAGATTCAAATGACAGCAAGGAACAACTCCCACAAGTTGTCCTCTGACTTCCCACAAGAAGCACAGTCACATCCCCACTTATGCACGCCATTTACACATATGTACATAACATACATACACACACACACACAATAAATATGTACATAAATAAAAATGCTAAGGTTTACTATATAACTTACGAAAATCACTTCTATAAGTTTTACACCTTCTTAAAGAAAAAAAAGCCATTCCTAGTACTTTTTTCTTTTAATTGAGAATTTCATGCATGTATATTTTGATCAAATTCACTCCAATCTCCAACTCTTCAATGTTTACCCCTATTCCTGTTTTCTCTCCAATCACATCTGTTCCCTCCATATCTCCTTCTATCCTCTCCTCCCTACCCCCCCACCCCTGGGAACAAAAGGAGTCTACTTAGTATCTGCATGACAATAAGAAATCATACTGGAGCATGGGTAGCCTCTCAGGAGCCAAATCCTGAGAAACCTAATTTCCCTTTCCCAACAGTCACTAATTGCCAATAGCTCCTAAGATAAGGCAAGAACATCATAGCTTGCCCCCTTCTCCATCCATGCCGGGATTTGCTATAACTTGATCTTGTGTAGGTCTTTTGTATACTACCAAGGAATAAAAGTAATCAACCATTTTACCCTAACTCATTTTTTATGGATGTAATGAGTGTTTTACCTGCATGTATTCTGATGTACCATGTGTGTGCCTAGTGTGAAGGGAGAGCAGAAGAGGATATTGGAACCTCTGCACTTCAACTTCCAGACAGCTGTAAATCACCAAGTGGGTCGTACTAGGAACCAAACCTTGGTTCTTTGAAAGAGCATCAAGCAAACTGCTCTTAAGTGCTAAGCAATTCCTCCAAACCCTCTAACTCATTTTTTAAAAGTTAGTCTGAAAATAAAATCTTTAAAGGAAACATTTCAGAGTCCTGCATATGATGAATTTCATGGCTCCTTTTAGAGGTATACATTTTTGTGATCTAGAGAGCAAAGGTCAGTAAACTGACTATAAAGTTAACACTAAATATCTGGCTTTATGGGTTCCTGTTCTTGTTTTAATTTCTATTGCTATAGTAAAATACTTAGAGAAGGAAGGCTTTATTTGGGTTATAACTCCAGGATACAGTCTATCATTTCAGGGACAGCACTGTAGAAATTCAAGCAGTCACACCCCATAGTCAAGAGCAAAGAAAATTAGCACAGCCTTGCTTGTTCTCAGTCAGCTTTTTCTTCTTTTACACAGTTCAGAAACTCTTACCTTAGGGAATAGTATCACCCAAAATGGGTCTCCCTATATCACTTAACAATCAAACAAATATCCCACAGACCAACTTATGCAGTTATTTATTCATCACCAACTCTTTAAGGATAATTTTACAAAGTGTCAATTTGGCAGTTAAACCTAACAACATACTCAAATATAAACTATATATTTATTTAAAAAACATTAAAAATATAATCACCATTCTTATATTATGAACACTCTAAAAGCAAATCTTAGTCTGTGATTTTCTGACCTAGAGTCAAGCCTACAAATGTTTTTTCACAGATACTCTGTGTGTTTGCATATTACTCTATAGAGGGTCCTTTCTCCTTCAGTAGTCCCACAAGCACCATATTCTGGTTTGGGGATTAAGTTGTTCCTTTTGGTGTTCCTATTTTGTGATAATGGGGATGGCCTCAGGGACTCATTAATGTAAGGCAAGCACTTATCATTGAGCAACATTTCCAGTCCATTTCATTATTATTTTGAGACATGATTTTGCTAAGTCATTTCCTAGGCTGAATTTGAAGTAATAAAGAGTACACCCAGGACTGAACTCGAAATCCACCTGCTTTAGCTTCCTGAGTAACTGAGATTAAAGGCATATGTTGCCAACTTAGCAAAAACACTACTATGCTTAATAATTATTTCAAGAAACAATTTCCATAATATTTGTGAGATATTACCTATTAAGGAATCAGTCTAAATCATTAATTCATAATTATAAAAGGAAAGGATTTTGTACCAAGTTAAAAAAATTGAGAGTTTTAAGGCTAAAAAAAATTACACAAAATATACAAAAATTAAAAAAAAAATATTATCAGGATAGAGAGATGGCTCAGTGGTTAAAAACACTGACTGCTCTTCCAGAGGTCCTGAGTTCAATTCCGAGCAACCACATGGTGGCTCATAACCATCTGTAATGGGATCTGATGCCCTCTTCTGGTATGTCTGAAGACAGCTACATTGTACTCATATACATAAAATCAATAAATAAATCTTTTTTTAAAAATTGGAATTATTGTAGAACCAAATACTTTCAAATTGTGTATCATGTGTGTAACTATGCTTGGTCACTATAAAAAAATAACTACAATTAAAATGCTTCATGAGGAAAACATATGGAAAAAATAAGGGAAATATAGGAAGTAAACCTTGATGTAATCACATAGCCCTGTAATCCCAGATTAACTGTTAAAAAAAAAAAAAAAAAAGTCCAGCCTTGGTTACAAAATATGTTCAAGTATAACCATGGGCTACATGACACTGAGGCTGTCTTCAAGAGGAGATAAGGAGGAAGAAGATGAAGAAGAGGAGGAAGAAGAGTAGGAAGAAGAGGAAGAAGAGATGAAAATAGTAATATTAATAAAAATGCTAACCTGAGTATGGTTTCAGAAACAAAAAAAATGCCTTTTGAAAAAGACTTTTGTAGGTACATAGGAGGTCTATAGACTTCAGTTTCTGTCTATAAAAGAAGCAAGTCTTTTTTTTTTTTTGGGGGGGGGGTTTCAAGACAGGGTTTCTCTGTGTAGCCCGGGCTATCCTGGAACTCACTCTGTAGACCAGGCTGGCCTCGAACTCAGAAATCCGCCTGCCTCTGCCTCCAAGAAGCAAGTCTTATATTCAAGGCTTTCCTTAAACTATGTGCATGGGTGTGTGCACATAGGTGGAGGAGCCTTTAGAAGCCATCAGATTGCTAAAGATTTAGATTCCTGCCTGAAATTACTTCTTTGTTCTAGCTTAATGTCAGATTCCTGCCTGAAGCCCACTTCTGTGTCCTTGCCCAATGTCAGATTTCTGCCAAGCAGCCCCAAAAGCTCTCTGCCTCTCCCCCTATATTATTTCATAAACAAGACTAAGCCTGTCTTAGGTCATTCTGACAAGAATGCCTTTCTTACCCATCATGGAATATGCATTATCTAAAGCAATGCACGTCTGTCTTAGGTTAGTAAGGCCCTATGCAGAATCTTACCCATCATTGGCTTGCCAGCCCATTAATTTAATAACTCTGTCTGCGGGTTCAATTTCAGTTTCAAGCTGTGTACTCTGGCTGCCAACATGTTGATGTTATTAAAGACAAGTTTAACATGATGGGCAGGAATAAAAGTATTTCCAGGACGAAAAGGGCTAGCATGATCAAGCTATATATGCCATTCTTGAAGCTTGACCAAAACAGAAATACTTACCCACAGCAACACAACATTTCAACATAACATAATGGATCTATTGGGAAATCAAATGAGTTGATATGCCACATTTTGCTTAGCATATTATACTTTATAAAATGACCTACTAGAAATAATAATGTTCAATAAGTTCAATAATAGTAAACTATATACAGATACTCATAAAAGCTATTTAGTCTGAAAAAAATGTATATATACTCAGGTGTGTCATAAAACCGAGATGCCAAAACAAGCCAAAATTTGAATAAAATTCTCTTTCACTAAACAAGGTCACATAAATGATACATACTTTGCCTTTGCCTTGCTTCTGATTTTTTTCCTTCAATGTCTTCAAAATCTGTGTCAGAAGAAAAATGTGTTTCGGACTCCCTATAAAACAAGATAAGCAAACATTGTAAACCTTCTTTAGAAATGTAGATGATGTTTCCAATTTTTCAACATTATCTAAAAACAAAGAAATGGCTGATTCATTATAAAATAAAATGAAGTTCTGGATATGGAAGAGGGTCCTGTGGGGAAGAGGATGAAATGGCAGGAGTGGGAGGGGGGAGGAGAAACACAAACAGAACTTACTATATACATGTATGAAGTAGGCAAAGAAATTTAATAAAAACTTGGTATTATTATCAAAACATTACCAAACATGTAAGACTATAAGACCAATTACAAGGACTACTATAAATATGACCAATTACAAAGAGTACTAAGACATAAGTTTCTCTAAATATTTATGTTTTTGATAATTTTTAATCAAAACATGAAACTGAACAAAAGCTAAAAAATGTGATAGCCAGTTCTACTTTCTGATACAAGAACATACTTAGGGAAATTATTTTACTGTCAGGTAGTGGTGGCCTGACATGTTTTTAATTCAAGCTCTTTATTCTAAATAACTCAAATAGAAATATTTGCCAAGTCCCAAACTCGGGGAACTTTTGCTTAGAGTTTTAAATTTATGAGTCAATTTAGGCAGGCAGATCTCAAAGAGTGAGTTCCATGACAGTCAGGACCTACTTTACTCCTGTCAATTTTTATTACTCATTATCCTATAGCAGACCCATATTATCTTAAGTATTCTATATCAATACACTAAGCTATAATATAAACTTGTTAATGATCTTCAATTTTGACATACATAATAAGTTGCGTATTTTTTGCTTTATAACTGTTAAATAGGAGCTCCTGGAAGCAGGCATATCTATCTTCATTCCTTAAATATCTAATACACTGTCCTATTGCTATTTGGAAGATGGATTTGTTTTTGTAAGCAGGCTTTCATTATGTAGCCCAGTCTGACCTCAAATTCCCAATCTTCCTGCCTCCTCTTCATAAGTGCTAGGATCACAGTTAAGCACCACTAAACACAGTTCAATATCTCCTGTAACAAAATTTATTCAAGACTTGAATAGGTCCCTCTAAAGATGCTGTTTTTCCTTAGGAACCCTAAAGCATAGCAAATATACACTACAATTAAAATATCACAGTTTGGGGCTGAAAATGTAACTCAGCAGACTATTTCTCTATAATTCCCAGAGTTCAATCCCTAGCAATGCATAAAAATGAACAAGGTAGTATATTCCTGTAACCCAAGCATTTGAGAAATAAGGCTGAGAGTTCAAGGTCATCCAAAAACTACACAGTGAATTTAAGACTAGCCTAGGCTCCATAAGATTGTCTTGCCGGGCAGTGGTGGCACATGTCTTTAATTCCAGCACTTGGGAGGCAGAGGCAGGTGGATTTCTGAGTTCGAGGCCAGCCTGGTCTACAGAGTGAGTTCCAGGACAGCTAGGGCTACACAGAGAAACCCTGTCCCGAAAAACAAAAACAAAAACAAAAAAAAACAAAAAAAAAAAAACAAAAACTGTCTCAAAACAAAAATATGATTTTGGAAACTACAGATGTAACTCAATACTGATTAGTATGCATGATATCCTGGGTTTAATTCTAAAACCTTGAGATCACCTGGAACCTAAGTTACATATAGTTGAGTGCTGGGAACCAAACCTGGAGGCTCTGCGTGTCCTCTTAACCACTAGCCATTTCTTCAGCCTCAAGAGTATAGGGAACTTTAAAGACAGGATGGGGAAATGGAGAGGTAGATGGGGGTGGTCAAGTATTCAAACATCTTTTCAGACTTAGTATCCATATAACCTGTTTTTGCAACAAATAATTGAGATATCTTGTACTCATTTCATTTAATAACCAGACTTGACACTACAATCTAAATACTAATGTATGGTATCATTCCTTACTAACTGAAGATTCAACATTTTAATAATCCCATATTCTTCCTCAAAAACAACTAGTACTGTGTGGTAGTTTGAATGATAATGGCACAGATAGGCTATAGCTTGGTCTCCAGTTACTAGCACTGTTTGAGACAGATTAGGAGATGTAGCCTGGTTGGAGGAGGTGTGCCACTGTAGGCTTTTGAAACCTCAAAGCTCACCCCAGATGCAGTCAGTCAGTAAGTCAATCAGTGTCTGTCTGTCTCAGCCCATCTCTGTGTGTCTGTCTGTCTCTCCCTCCTCCAGTTCCAAATGCAGATCAGGATGTAAAGTTCTCAGCTACTATGATAGCACCAAAGTCAGTCTTCTTCCTGCTATGATGATCACAGACTAACTCTCTAAAACTGTAAGCAGACCTCCAATTAAATGCCTTTTTATAAGAGTTCTCACTGACATGATGTCTCTTCACAGCAAGAAAACAGTAACTAAGGCATACTATGAAACCAACAATGATTCCAAACTGCACATTAAAAAAATAATAGTAGAAGCTGGAGAGATGGTTCAGTTTTAAAAACACATAGAGCTCTTGAAATGTTTACTTTCCAGGGGAAACTGATGCTCTCTTTGGGCTTTAAATTGGCAACATGCATATACTCAACATACAGACATGTACACCAACATATGCGCTAATTTATATATTAAAATCTTATGGAAAAGTAATTTAATTAGTATTTCAATTTTGTGGAAAAAACCAAATATGTAAATGTTATTATAATACACAGTACTTACTGCAGTAGATTAAAATCAGTTGGTATTTCTGGAGCTGCTATCATTTCTTTATCATCTTCTGGATCACCCCAATGTCAGAAATATATTCATATATTTATGTGAGTAAAATGACTGTGTGCTTCCTCTAAGAAAGACAGTGCCTTTAAAGAGAAAATGACATTCATTATAAATACAGCACAAACATCAAGAAATATTCATACTCAAAGCTAAATTCCCCAGTGTCCTCTAGTGTGTTTAATAAATATTTTGTTCTCATCCATTTGGCCAGATGGTAAGAACTCTTACATTATTATTACAGTAATAATACAACATCAAAGACTATTTGTATCATACATAATTTTGTTTAAAATTTCTCATGACACAGTAACCTGGCACTCCCCCAACCCCTGTTCATCCATTAAACTATCCATGCATACACAAACTTGCATATACATACCCATTATGTATATATGCACAAAACATATAAATATCACACATACACACTAAAAAGAACTAGAATGGGCTTCTCTTACTAAAGTCCTGAAGTCCCTAGGTAAACTTAAAATCACAATATACTATGCCTAAAACTTTTTAGCTTTTATTGATGGTATCCAGACATGGCTAAAAAAAAGAGCTTTTTGTATCTTAAGATATAATTTTAAAACACTTTAAGGACAATTTCACCATTCTTGATAAAACATATAATACAACGCTTAGTTTACTAAAAGGAACTCTATCATAATGCTATGTTGTACCCAAAATTATCTGAATAGCACTGGACAGTAGGCTTGAGTATGATCCTCAATAGTACAAATAAAAACAAGTCAGAAGAATGTAAGAATGCTACTTGTAGCTAGCTATGGTGGTATACACCTACAACCCAGCATCATGAGTTTGAGGCTAGCCTAGGCTTCTTAATAACATATCTCAACAAAAAAAAGACACTTTTTACCAAAATAAATGTAAAACATGAGAAAGGGATCACTTCTAACCTTGATGGTCACAGGTACATCTCCTAAATAAAGAATGATCTGCTATCAAATTACCAGTATATAACAAAGAGAGACAGAGCAATAGGCTGAAGCTTGGGTCTGAATTTCTTAGAACATAAAATCTTCTTTATTACTTATTAGCACGTATATCAATCAGAGTGTCATATGTGGAGGTCAGAGGACTTCATTGTAAAGTCGATTCCTTCCACCTTCATGTCCTCATGTTTGAGGGCCACGTCCTTTAACCTGCTGAGATATCTAGCCTAACTATGGAGTTTTTTGTTGTTGTTTTGTTTTTTGCAGGTTTTTTCCCTTGAGACAGTGTCTCACGTATCCTATACAAGCCTCAAACTCCCTATGTAGCTAAGCATGACCATGAATTCTTGATCCTCCTGCCTCATTCCCCAAGTACTAGGATTATAGATATACACCATCACATCCAACTTTTTATAACTTTCAGTCTTAGGTTTTTGTTTTTTCTTTTAAAAAACAAACCTAAGTACTTGGTGGTCACTCAAAATAGATGAGGGCCTCTGAGACAGTCAGTTGGTAAAAGCACCTCCCGAAAAAACCTGATAACCTAAATTCAATCCCTAGGACATACATTGTAGAAAGAGAAAACTTAACTTTCTCAAAATGTCAAATGACCTCCAGATATGCACCATGTCATGCATGCACACACCAATACCCACATAATCCTACACCCACATATCAGTAAATAGATGTACAAACAAAAATAATTTGAAGTAGATAAAGTTCAATATATCTTTATAAATGTTCATACCACACTTGTGAAATTCTAATGACCCTTTCCAAATAAACAGACACAAGGAAAAAAAGCTGGGTGTGATGCTACACACCTATAATCCCAACAATCAGAAAGCAAAGATGATAATTCTAGTTTCAGGTTAGCCTGGTCTACACAGTAAGTTCTAGGTTCATAGAAAGAGAAAAGGGCAGGTAAGAAAAGTAGAGAAACAAGAAAAGAAACAATTTTCCCATTAACTCATCAAGCTCTTAAGAAACATCAATTGATAAACATGTGCCAAACACAATTTCCTACCTTTTACTATAGCCAGGCTAAAATAAAAAACAAAAAAAAAATTATGTACAATGAATGATAGTGTATACCTCTAACCACTTGGGAGGCAAGAAGATATGAAGTTCAAGGTCATCTTTGGCTACATAGAGTTCAAGACTAACCTGACAACTGAAGACCTAATCTCAAACAAAAGAGTGAAGAAAAAGAACGTTCTGTGGACATCAATAACACAGTGCAAAATCATTGAGCTTATCTTTTATCTGAAATGTCTTCAAGTAGTAAAATCTTAAAATATAACTACTATTACTAAAGCATTGCCCCCCTCTAAAACCTTTAAATTTTAATCCAGCTTTATTACTGTACCCTAAAGAACTGACTATATTCTGTATTTCTGAGATTCATCATCACATATAAAATATATCTTTGTCTTCTAATATCTTATTAATGTTTTAAAAGAAATGGTATTTGATATTTTAAGGGGATTGTAAAGGCATAAATTCTCAAACGACACTTCAGGAAATTAGGGTGGTAAGATTTCAAAAATATGTACTATCCATCTGTGCTTTGTCATTGCATCTTGGAGCACTTCACAAGCAACCATTGTGGGGCTAGAAGTATTATTGTTCAATAGCAGCACTTAACAGAACCATGATATTTCTCTTGGAACTACATATACAAGAAATATGAAAAAAAAACATTAATTTCTATAAGAAAATATATACTCCTTAAACCTAAAATGCAAAACTCCATATATTTTGGTTATATGTCTATTTTTGAGACAGGGTCTCACTATATACCTATGGCTGTCCTGGAATTATTATACAGAACAAACTAGTCTCAAACTCACAGAGATCCACTTACCAAGTTCCAAATGCTAGAAGTAAAGATGTGAGCCACCAAGCCCAGGAGTTTTTGCTATTTTTAAATCTTCTAGTTAACTTATTTATCATAACAATTTATCATAACTAAACAAAAAATGGCAAGATTGCTTTGCAATTTCGAAGAGAATGCAGTGGACAGAGTTGCCAGCAGCAACTTCAGAAGTGAAAGAATTGGGAAGGTTTCTTTTTATTTTAAATATCTACACCTGCATGTAAATACAATTGCTTTCCCAAAGACTTGCAGTACAAAACTTACAAAATAATGACTTCAGCCAATTGTGGTAGCATAGGTCTGTAATCCCAGTACTCAAATGCACAAGCAGACGGATCTCAAGTTCAAGGACAGCCCAAACTTGACAACTTAAGTGAGACCCTACTTAAGTGAGTAAAACGGAATGCTCAGGGTATAGCAAAGCACTTGCCTAGCAAGTTCAAGGTCTCCACTGCAGTACCTGCCCACCAAAATCTCTTTAAATGTGCTTAATTCTATTAGAACTCAAGAATGTGTAATGCTTATATTAAATAAAAGCATAAAATATTAAAAATTCAATCATTTCTGGACTGCTGTAGGTTATTAATTTAATATACATATGCTCAAAGATCACAAGGTGGAGCTCTCACCCAGTATCAAAGAAAATGTTTGAGGTTTTGATCGTATATAGGAATTCCCTGTAAACTACAAAAGAGATGCTGTTCCAACAATTAGGAAGACAGAGCACAGAGACAAAATATGAGTACATCTCCATGACTATTTTCCTTGGAAGGGCCATCAGCATCAACTAGGTTTTGCTTTTTGTTATTACTAAGTAAAGCCACTGCATGTGTACACTGAGTAAATAAATTAAGACCATCTCCTTTTGTCTCCCAGGCAAACAGTATACTCTCTCCAGCTACACTTTAGTTGACCATACTTTCACTTAACCTAGATTAAAAACTCTCCAAAAATGACAAGTGAAAATGTTCTGTAAGGAAACAATTCTAAATCTGTAAATGCTCACAATTACTCTAATTGACAAATGATTCCACCTGATATGAGATCTTTAGTTCAGTATACCCATCCTGCATATATACATGTCTGTAGTTACGTAGTGGCCATCTCAGTTATCACATCCGCTATCTCAGTATCACAGTGGTTTTATTCAATATCCCTTGTTTAACTTAGTATAATGGACTCACAATGTGTAACTTTTTATCCATTATATTACAATCTTCTGTTTTATTATTACCTACTGTTAACCTATTTGCAAACTAAAGTATTTACAATCTATTTAAAACTAAATTGTATCATATATATGTATAGGTAGAAAATTACGGTATTAAATACAGGGGTCACTTCCATCTTGGTTCTCAAGACGCCCACTGAAAGACATATGCCCACATAAAATGAGGTAGCCATTCTATATTGCTAGTAATTGTTAAATACATTGAAATAAAAAATCTTGACAGCAAAGCAATAGGTGATTAGAGACATTTAATTCTAAACATTAACTTTAAAAAAATAATAATCTCATTAAAACTGCTTTTTAGGGCTGGAGAGATGGTGTTAAAAACACTGACTGCTCTTCCAGAGGTCCTAAGTTCAATTCCCTGCAACCACATGGTGGCTCACAACTATCTGTAATGGATCCGATGCCCTCTTCGGGTGTATTTGAACACAGCTACAGTGTACTCATATACATAAAAATTAATAACTAAATCTAAAAAAAAAAAGAACTGTGTTTTGTAGAAAGAAGACCATAAACTTGGGGACAAAACTAGTGATATATGTCTTTGGGGGGTGTAGGGGGGGCCTGAAATGGGATGATGAGTAGGAAAGCCAGATGAAGTTATAAGAGTTGATATCTTAATGGACACAAAGTTGTAAAGTTATCTATATTTAGTCGATCATTATGGGATGTTATTCCAATTTGCATTATAAGTTAAATTTAATAACAAAACACTGTCTGGGGTTGGGTTCCACTAAGAAGCCAGGTATTTGTATTCACTCTGCAGCAAACACATACATACACATACATATATACATACATACACACAGGCATACATACATGCACACACACTATACACACGCACACACATACATACACACATGCACAAACAAAAACTTCCACTTCTGAACACATGAAGAAATTAATTACTAAAGCATATAAACACAAACAAACAGAACTGTTTATATCTTTAGCTATAGAAAACTGACTTTTAAATTTTACTTAAATTGTACCACTAAACTGAAACACACACAAAAAATTGGCATTTTGTGATGGTTTTTTAAAAAATAATTTTAATTTTTTCCATTAAGAGTAATTATTTGAAATGCCTTTAATTGAATCCCAAATGGTCCAAACAGAGATTACTAAGTCATGACTAACAATGTATGCTCAGAATTCATGTATTACTGGGGAACATGGTAAAGAACACCTAAGCAGCTGGTGTGTTCATTTTATCACCAAAAATTCTCAACAGCTAAACACTGGCAGATTCATGTCATCATCTTACGTTAGTGCTTCTCTTCAAAAGTCACATTCTTCTACTCATTATTATCATATCTAAGATGCCCATACACCCTTCCAAATTGCCACTGACATTATAAGCACTAAAGATTACAAATTACTTAAAATCCAAACCATGGATTAAGTGGATGTACATTACCATAGCAATAAAATATTCACACAATGAAACTATTTATGACTTTGTATCAAAGTAGATAAAATCAGATACATTTAAAAACTATACACAATAAACTGCTTACGATCTTATTGTTAGTGCAAGGAAAAATTAAATCTGAAAGAGAACTGTACTCTATCAAAATGTCCTCAAGGTCCAGACACAGTGGCATAACTTGCCATCTCGGTACCAGAGACTAAGGCAGAAGGGAGAAAGTACACAAGTTTAGGAACAAACAGATATAAGGCCAGTGGGAAAATTTTAAAGCTGGAAAATTACAAAACTATGCTGTTAAAATATGATCATTCTAGCTTTAGGTCTATAATGTCAAAAATTTAAACATATAAAAACTGAATCCTATCATAGGATTTCCTTTATTATGCTTGCCAAGTGTAGATTAGCAGGGAATACAGACTTTTCTTTGGGTAGTATTAGAGATTTAACTGAGGACATTATACATGATAGGCAAGTACTCTACTGACTGTTTATCTCCAGACCAGGAACAGAAACTTCTCATAAATGACTAACAGGATCAAAGGTATGTTACTTCCTATTGGCCTAGCTATATAAGTCTACCATTTAAGCTGATTAAATGTCATATAGCAACTTTGAGAATACAGGCTAAGAAATGAAAAGCTAACCATTTAAATTAGACATAAATGCATACCTTTAAAGGAGAAAAATATGCTGCCAATTGATGATTAATGACCTTTAAATTTTATTCATTTCAAAATATTCTGTCTTCCCTCTACCAGGCTCCCTAATTTGTGCCAAACTCTTCTGAGTAAATAAAACTGCAGAGAATAACAAATTATGCAACAATGGGCATGTTCTCTGACCAGTAGGAAAAATCTGAATGTAGAATTCTCTTGATACCACATTGTAGCTACCACATACATCATTTGCATTTTCTCTTTCTACAAACAGGATCAATCCTAAAGAATTCATGATGGTAGTTCATGATCTAGACTACAGGAACACATAATCTGGAGAAGGCATATCTTAAAAGAAATCTACAAAGAATCAATGACATTTTCTAATTTCAGAATAAGTCCAATATCTACACTTAACAATCTTCAGGCTATTTTAAAATAAGTAGACAAACTAAATACACTAAAGGCCACAAGTCTTCAAAACTAACTTTTATGGGGCTGTGTAAATGTCTCAGCAGTTAAGAACATTTGCTGTTTGCAGAGGGCAGAGTTTTGATTCCTAGTTCCCATGTTAGGCAGTTCATAACTGCTTACATTCCAGTTCCCATGTGGCCTCCACTGACATCAGGCATGCACATGGTGCGCATACACAGAATATAAATAAATATCTTTAAAGAATAGCATATTTTTAAAGGAAGGGATGGAATAAAATTGAGACAATCTACATAGATATGGCATAGCTATATAGAAACTAAAATCTTACAGAATTGGAAACATGCATCTACCTGTGAACTGTAGTAAGAAGACTAACTACTTTGTAGAGTCTTATTGGCGAGTAAGAGATGGGGTTCAACAAGAAAAATATATCTAACTTATTCCTAAAGAGCCAGTACTCTATGAGCTTCTACTCAAATATACACAGTTTCTGATTGTACCCTTTTTGATATACACTTGTTTTATCTCCCAATCTCAGAAACTGGAACCATACACATGAACCACTGAAAACAGTTTTCTATGTGTCCAAACTTAAAAAGCGTTATCATCCTCTTCTCATCTGACTGACAATATGAAATGAATATCCATAGTACACCTAGTAGTTGGATAAAATCTACTATTTAATTCTATTCTGTTTAAATCCCCAGTTTGCTCTAAGAGCTACACTGAACTAGAAATCACATGACTCTAATAAAAATAAGAAAAAAAATTAAAACACAGTTTTCTCATGTAGTATCACCTTAAAAAATAATTTCTCAGTACAAGCATAGTAGCACATGCTTCAATCTCAGCACCATAAATGTAGAGGAAGGGGGATCTCTGTAAGTGTGAAGTCAGCCTGATCTACATAGCAGCAAGTTTGCATGCCTGCCAGGGCTATATACTGAAACACTATCAGGAAGGGAGGAAGGAGAAAGGGAGGGAGGGGAAGGAAACGATAACAAAAAAAATAATTTATTAATTTAATATTTTTTTTTAAAAATTTGGCAATGCCCACCCTTTTTTAGGTAGGGTAGGGTTGGGGATTGACCTAGACTTTGCAAATGTAGGTGGGCATTTTTTTTTTGTTTTTTTTTTTTTTTTTTTTTTTGGTTTTTCGAGACAGGGTTTCTCTGTGTAGCCCAGGCTGTCCTGGAACTCACTCTGTAGACCAGGCTGGTCCTCGAACTCAGAAATCCGCCTGCCTCTGCCTCCCAAGTGGGTGGGATTAAAGGCGTGGCCACCACCACCCGGCTTGACCTAGACTTTTAACGTCCCTCCAATGTGGTAAGGCTTGGAACTCACCCAAGTAACACTATTACAAGGGTAATAAGAAGTCATATTAAAAAGTCTTTAGGTCACTGGGGAATAGTCATCAAAGGGAATGCAATTAAAACACAATAAATTTAATGTGCAAAATAACCCACTTAATAAGTACTCTCCAGGTACCCTGCCATTTAGGGTCATGAAGAGGTAAGTGGTTTTTACTCGTCATACTTACCATTATTTGATGTGCTACTTCAGCACAAGCCAAAAGGAATAGCACTAAGCCATCAATAGACCGAAAGCTTCAAAACTATCAACAAAATACAATTTTTTTTTCTTTAGAAGTCAAATACTCAGGGATTTTGTTATAAATGCCAGAAACCTCACTAAAACATTGATATTTTAGGTTTTTTAATTTACTTAATTTAAGTATGTACCACATTAACATGTTTCCAAAAAGTTAGGACATTCTAAATAACCAGAACCACAAGTGTGTATGTAGTGGGTATAAACATTTCAATTTAAGATATAAACATAAAATTTGAAACAAGGTATTTCAAATTCTGGTGTTAACACTAGTAAATAAAACAGTATTGTTCAAGCAGAACACAGCATTGCTAGGCAACTTACTTCATGCTGGATACTACTTGTTCAACAGAAAATGTAAGGCAACAGCAGGTAGCAAAGCAAGTCTAATGGCAAAGTAGATGAAGACAAAATAGTTTTACGTAGATTTCAAGAGAAATCCTAAATTCTGATTTTACAGAATATTTGCAAAAAAAGGATAGTTTTCATTTATGGTATTTAGTCAGGGAAAAATCCAGAATTAGAAAGATAAACTAACACATTTTCTCTAAGATGCAGACTCATGATTTTTACTCTTGTTTGTGCGTGTACATATGGATGTGGATATGGATCCTGTACTGAGGGGGAGAAGATGAGGTTGTAAGGAAGTGGAAGCGTTAAGAGAATGCATTGACAAAGAAGGTGAAGAAAGCACACTACTGAGAGTGGAAGGTATAGATAAGAACAGGCATGGGGAGAGGGAATGGAAATGGCTTGCCAAAAACAAAGCATACAGAAAAAAAATGGTACAATGAAGCCCATTACCATTACTTTGTATGGTAATTAAACAAAAAAAATAAATCTTCATTTTACCTCCTCCCAATAGATTATTTCAAAAGCTTCCAACAAATTACCTAGCATCCACAAGACCCGAATTCAAACCCCTACACCATAAGAAGCTAAATCTAAGGGCCACTGGAAGGGTTGTATGGAAACCAATACAGTAGAATCCTCTTAAATATATAAAATATATAAAGAAATCTAAATGGAATCACCAAGTAACAGGAGACAAAGCCCCAACTAGACATCTTGTGCTACCAAATGAAACCTCCAGTGCAGGAATGGTTACATCTAATTGAGTTATTGGACAAAGGAGCACCATGGAAAGCCCCAACCAAGGAGGCTATTGCCAAGGCTATTGGTTTTCTCTGTGGTACATGCCTTTAAACCCAGCACTTGGGAGGCAGAGGCAGGGAAAACTTCTGAGTTCGAGGCCAGCCTGGTCTACAGAGTGAGTTCCAGGACAGCCAGAGCTACACAGAGAAATCCTGTCTTGAAAAACAAAACATTCGAAAAGAAACAAAAAGAAAAACAAAACATAACAACAACAACAACAAAAAAAAACACCTAATGATAAGACCCTATTGCTGAAGACAACATCAAAATTCTTGAACATGGTGCCTACCAAGAGCCTGCACCCCAACTGATTGATTAGTGTTCATGGTACTGAAAGGCACTCAGCATGATACCAGAGGAAAAGGGCAAACAACAACCTAGTTACAAATGCTTCCTTCTCTCTACAATTGATGACAAACCTACAAGATATGATGGTGCAATAACTGGCAAAAGCTTGTAGAACCAAACAACCACAATCTCTAATATTTAAGGCCTACTACAAAGATAAAAAACATGCCTGACTGACACTGCTTGGGTGACCAAGAACCTCAGACTAGACAGATCATGCACTTAGGGAATGACAAAATACTGTTGTTTGGCTAATGGAATAGAAACAATGAAATGACTCTTAATGACATTTACTATATAATTATCAGTGACTTGCCAAGTCATCACCAAAGGTACTTCTTCCTACAGTAGATGGGAACAAATACAGAGACCCACAAGTTGAAAATGTGCAGAGAGACTGAGACACCTTGAAATGCACAGTTCTAAATATGATGTTTCTATCAAATCCCTCCCCTCAGGGTTCAGCGAACAAATACCAGTGGCTTCTAGATACAACAGAACTTATGCACATATGAACTCACAGTGGCTGTGGCATCATGCACAGGGCCTGCACAATCCTGAGGCAGATGGGGTCCCAGTGCTGACAGGAAATTAGACACAAGCCCCCAGAAGCTATTTCCAATTGACAGCCACTCTCAATGGAAAAATTCATTTTCTCCAGTGTAATCTCACTGGCTATTCTTAAAGACAGGCTCAGCAGTAAATGGCCAACACAAAACAAACTCAATGGTTCTGTCTGAGGGTTTTGTCGCATAATGCTTTGTCTGGGCATTTTTGTATCCTTCCAGGTCTTTTGCTTATGTATTGTGGTTTTTGCTTTTGGTTTTTATGGGATTTCTGTGTGCGCTAATGTGTGTCTGTCTCAGTATCTGTGTTTCTTGTACTGTTTCTTTGGCACTTTTTTTCCCCTGTTTGTTTTGTCCTATTCTGATTTGTTTTTTATATAATATTTTATTATTATTTTAGATGCCTGTTTTCTACTAAAAGTGAGAAATTTGGGTGTGTGAAGAGGTAGGAGGATTACGGGAGGAGTTATCAGTGGGGAAACTAATTAGAATATATTGTATTAAAAAAACTTTAATAAAAAACTAGTCATAATATTTAGTGTAGTCAGTAGATTTGGTGTAATTCTTATCAAAATTGGAGCAATACTTTTTACAAAGATAGAAATACTCTTCCTAAAAGTCACCCAGAATTCAACATGCCCTGGGCAGGCAAACAAATACTGAAAACAAAAACAAAGTTATGAGGATCATACTTCTTGATTTCAAGATATACAAGCTTTGGTGCACATCTGTAATCATGGCACTCTCCTGGGGCAGGCATTTTACTGTGAGTTTATGTCAGCCTAGTCAGACTAAAGAGTCCCAGGGCAGCCAGGGATATATGGACTTTATCTCAAAATATGCTATCTAACAATATATATATTATACAACAGTAATCAAAACTTCAGTGCTGACAGACAGAAAGAGAAGCGATGGATTACAATACAGAGTCTAAAAAGTATGTGTGTATATGTATTTATGTATATTATGGGAGAGAAGGAGGGAGGGAGGGAGGGGAGGGAGGGAGGGGAGGGAGGGAGGGGAGGGAGGGAAGATCTTCCACAAGGGGAAGGGAATTCAACAAATGGTGCTTGGTAACCAAAAACCATATGCAAAAGAACTGAGACTCTTAACCATTCAACAAAAATCAACTCAAAATGGATTAAATAACTATGAGACCTAAAAATTCTAGAAAATTTCATGGCAGTGAAAATAGCAAGAATTTTTTAAATGATGCTAAAGTCAACAGAAGAAAAATTAGGCAGCAAGCACTTTTTTTAAAATTAAAACTTTAGTGTAAAAAAGCCATCTACAGAATGGAAGAAATTATGTACACATCATGTATTTAATAAAGGGATAATATCTAAAATATATGCCGAATCCTACTACTTTTTTTGTTTGTTTGTTTGTTTGTTTGTTTGTTTGTTTGTTTGAGACAGGGTTTTCTCTGTGTAGCCCTGGCTGTCCTGGAACTCACTCTGTAGACCAGGCTGGCCTCAAACTCAGAAATCCACCTGCCTCTGCCTCCCAAGTGCAGGGATTAAAGGCGTGCGCAACCACCGTCCGGCTCCTACTACTTAATAAAACAAAAGAGGTTAGACTTTTCTGAATAGATATTTCTAAAAAGATAATGGGCTAAAAGTAGGCCAATAATAGATCAACAGTATACAAAGATGCTGAATATCATCAAATAAATAACCACCAAATAAATAAAAATACAAATTAGAATTAGGTATAATTTCAAATGAATTAGCATAGCTACTGTTTAAAGAACAAAGGCTAGGGAGATAGCTGTATCAATATCTGCACAAGCATGAGGATCTGAGCTGAATTTCCAGAACCCACATAAAAAGGCTGTGCATGGATCTGCCGAAGTAGTTCATGATTAAAATACTTGCTACTCTTGCTGTGAACCTGAAGTCAGTTCCCAACACTCCCATTAGATGACAAGCAACAGCTTGTAACTCCAGTTTCAGGGGATCCAACATCTTCTTATGGCCTTTGTAGGTGCCCTACTGCCCAGCCCAAATTTACTCTTCTGTTAGGGTTTCTAGGCTTCTAGTTGTAGGAACACCTTTAGCCAGTAGCATACTACTATTTTTTAACAAGCCTAAAAGCATAATACAAATTCAGACAAAAGATAGCAGCAAGGGTAGATAAGAACTAGACAGAATGTCCTGCACGAGGCATTGTGTGTGTGTGTGCGCGTGCGCGTGCGCGTGCGCGCGCGCGAGAGAGAGAGAGAGAGAGAGAGAGAGAGAGAGAGAGAGAGACAGAGACAGAGAGAGAGACAGAGAGAGAGACAGAGAGAGACAGAGAGAGAGACAGAGAGAGAGACAGAGAGAGAGACAGAGAGAGAGAGAGAGAGACAGAGAGAGAGACAGAGAGAGAGACAGAGAGAGACAGAGAGACAGAGAGAGAGAATGTGAGTGCTCAAGCACCCACACTTTTTAACTTGCCAAGGGGATAGCTAGATGGCACTGCAGGTAATAGTGATTGTTCTACTAGCCTGGCAACTCTAGTTCTATGACCAGAACTCACCTAAAGGTGGGAGAAAAAAAGAATCAACTCCACATAGGTCTCCTCTGACTTTATATGTTGTGTCATAGACAATAAATTTTCTGATTTTTAAAACCTGGGCATGTTTGCATGAACCTATAAATTCAGTACTGGGAAATAAGAACAGGACAGGGCTTCCTGGCTTGTTGGCATACATAATTTGGTGAATCCCAAGCCAGTCCTGTCTCAAAAAAAGAAAAAGACCGAAAAACAAAAGGTGAAAGGCACTTGTAGAAAACACCCAGGGTGTCCTCTGCCCTCCCCATGTATGTGTACATGTACACTTACATAAATAAATACAAAATTTGTACTGATGTCAAGAAATCAGAATTCCTTCCACTGTTGAAGGAACTGAAAAATATTGTAACCTCTATAAAAAAAATGGTATAGAACTTCTTTAGTATTTGAAAACAGAGCTACCATATGATTCAGTAATCTCACTTCTTAGCACACACATAAAACAGAAAGCAGATACTTGAATAAGTATTTGCACACTCACATTCACAGCAATATTACTGACATTACTTAAGAGGCAGAAGTAACCCAAATGTCCATCTATAAATAAATGGATACACAAAATGTGTTGTATAAATACAATAAACTATTTACTATTCAATCTTAAAAAGGGAACTGTCATATAACATAAAACCAGAAACAGAAAGAATAGCAGAAACAGAAATAAGTATACAGGAAAAGGGAAGTTATTTTATGGGTTTTCAGCTACGGATTACAACATGTAAAATTTTCTGAGAATGTATTTCCTTACAATGCAAATATACTGTGCAATACTGTCCCAAAACCACAGCGAACAAAGATAATTCAGAAAGGGGTTAACTCATTTAAAACGATATTAAAATATTTCATGAGTGTGTTACAACTATCACTTCTAACCCTACTCCAATTTCACTGTCTGTCTATATCCATGAGTATGTATCTGTACTTTAGTACATGCAAACAAAACAACTCCCAATCTCAGATCAAAGATGATTGGAGTTTTAAAAACCTTCCTAGAGCATATGAAATTAAAAAAAAAAAAGGCTATCATATTTCTAAGTCACTAAAAACCCAATAAGCCAATTAAATCATCTTACAAAACATCCTTAAAAGGACTATCTGCATTCTAAGACAGGAAGTAAAGTAGTAACTCAACATTCTAAAACATTAAATGTTTGTTATTATTTAAAATAAATATGGATTAAAACTAATGTGACTGCTTTGAATAGACCTAGAAGTATATAGCAATGAACCTGAAACTACAAGCACAGAAAGATTCTTTGTTAAGTTATCTAATATTATGACATCCTTGGTTGAACCAATGGCTTGTTTGCTAAGTCACTGGTCAGGAAAAGACTCTGAATTAAAACTCTTCTACAACAAAGTAAATGTTACATACATACATACACACACACACACACACACACACACAAAGAGAGAGAGAGAGAGAGAGAGAGAGAGAGAGAGAGAGAGAGAGAGAGACCAAGATAGAGTTATTAAATATGGCAACAAGTAGGAAAAAGCATGTATAAGCCGATTTTTCATACACAAGGGTCTCTCATCTTACTCTATTCTGTCTGTGGTTCTGACTTTGATCAAGGTACTAGAAATGTTCTTTTTAACATGATAAATATCTCTTTCTCCACCACCCATCAATGACTATGCTTAGCTCTCCTGGTTAATAATTCTCAACTTAAAACAAAGCTTTTCTTCTCCAACTGCTTCATATAAATTATTCTGTTGACTTTACCAAATATGCCAGTTATATATCAATTCTTGATTATACTTGATTATGTCTCCACACAGGTTAATCTCATGTAACTTTCTTTGGCTAACCACAACAATTTACTACTTTGTGAATTTTAATCTTGATTGTCAACTAGATTGGGTAGAAAAATGTTAAGGAGATTAGCAAATCATACCTCCAGGTGTGTCTCTAAGGGCATTCCAGGGAGAATTAACTGGAGGAATGGGGAGGCCCACCATGAAGTGAGAGGACCACAAAGCCTGCAGAGCCAGTAAGGGAAAGAAGGGCTAGCAGAGCAGACACTCTGCCTCTCTTTGCTCTCTGGTTGCTGTATGGTAAGGTGCTATGCTTCCTATGTCCTTCCTACAAAGGTGTGTTCAAACTCTGGAAACAGTCAAAAGACATTGTGTGTGTCACATATTTTGTCACAGCAACTTCTCATCTGTACGTTTCTCTCCCAAAATTAAGAGCAAAAAGAGTTTATTCATTGCTATGTACATTTTAACTTAGTTACTAGAAGACGTACTATTTTATGGTGTAGGTAATTTGTAGATCATAAAATGGTTCAGAAGCAAGGACAGTAGATTTAACTGTGGTACCATAACAAAAGACTGCTTTCAGGGGTTCCACCTACATATCATTATCCTGAAGATCTTCTGCTAGGTAGTCTAGCATTTACTATCATAGTTTTCATGAAGCATTGTTGTCTTACCCGAACAGGAAATGGTTCCATAATAACCATGGGGGAGGGAGTATGTACATTAAAAAATTCTGAATGGAGTCTGGTGAGATGGCTCAGTAAATAAAGGCACCTCCTGCTGAGTGAAAAGACCTGAACCAAGAAGTTGTCCTCTTAACCTGCAGCCCCCAAAAGACCATGGCATATAGAGACAGCAAGCATCCCCACGCCCCCCACACACACTAAATTAAAATGTAATTTAATACACATGCTAAATGAGGTTAACTCACTGACAGTGTAGCTTGCCTACAGCCACAGACCCTAGGTGTGATAACGAGTCCAACCAAGAACAGGAAAATTAAAGAAAGCAAAGCAAGTAGGGTACACTAGAAGAAGCAAACAAGAATATTTTATAGTGGTCTGCATGGCACAGGGAAGGATGTATAAATGTAGAGTGTAGACTTTTCCTATAATTTCAAGTTTTGAAATACGTAATCAGATTTCTCATTCAAAAAATGAAACTGAACTGTACTCAATCGTGTGTATCAAATTAGATTGTACAAGAGAACACAGAGAAAGCATTCAGTAAATCAAGTCACATTAAAAGGACTTTTAATCCTTGGGGACATGGATTCTAAAAACCAATAAAAAATGAGAAAATTGGAGTTGGAAGCATAAACCAGTGGCAGGTTTACTCAGTACATAAGTCTTGGATTTGATCCCTAACACACACACACACACACACACACACACTCCCTTCTTCTAAATTTATCTTGTGCCACAGGAGAAAACAGAGCATCTATAGCATGGTTTTAACATACTGGAAGTCCTGAGTTTAGTATCAAGCATTATTTTTAATTTTTAAAAGTAATCAAAACTTAAGTATGAAACTATTAGCAAAGAAATGTTTCAAGCATATGCTGAAATTGGAGAGAAATGTACATTTAAAGACAGAATATCACTATGCCTATCACAATTATCAAAATTAAAAAGTGATATCAAATCCAGCAAAGATACAGAGAAATTGACCCCAAATATTTCTGTTGGGAACATAAAATGATAAAACCACTCTTGCAAGGAGCTTACAAACGTCTTTCAACACTGGACATGCATTTACCATAGCAACCAACAATCTTACTCCAGAGCATTCTTCCACAGAAATGAAACCTACTGCTATACTAAACCGTGTGAAGCTTTACAATAGCCAAAATTGAAAAGAAATTGTACTGAAGTGTGTCCCACAAAAATTATGTTGAAGACAAGAGTGTTGGCACAAAGCTATAATGTTCTCATTTATGTAGGACTGAGGGAAGGGGAGAATCTCAAATTCTACGTCTGAGGGGGCTACAGAATGAGACTTTTGTTTAAAAAAAATCCACAGGCTAAGTAAGACCTAACTCCCAGTACTTCAGCATGTGAAATCACGTGAAGTGGGGGGGGAGAGGGTTACAAAAATTACCAAGTTAAAATGAGGTTATTAGTGTGGGCTTTAACACATGAATAGCAAGTGTTCTTATTAAATGGAAGTTGGGAATTTAGATACACAGGGAAAGTACCATATGAAAATAAAGGCAGATCCTGTCACTCAATAATAAGCAATTTGGAAATTTAAAAAATAAATAAAAAAGAAATATAGAGAAGTGGGTGATGCTTCCATAAACTAAGAACACCAAAGCATACTAGCAAGCTGCTAGAAAGTAGGGCAGGACTTCCGCCCACTCCACCCAGACTAGTTCACCGGAAACGCTGCTGCGTTTTACCTGGCTGGGTTCAGCGTCTCTGGATCAAATCCGGACACCATCAAGATGCCGGCTCATGGACCCCGACACCAAGCTCATCGGCAACATGGCACTGCTGCTCATCTGCAGCCAGTTCAAAGGACCCGCCCCTCGGGAGACCTAAGACACGGACATAGTGGACGAAGCCATCTATTACTTCAAGGCCAACGTCTTCTTCAAGAACTATGAAATTAAGAATGAAGCGGACGGGACCTTGATCTACATCATACTCTACATTTCTGAGTGTCTAAAGAAACTCCAAAAGTGCCACTCCAAGAGCCAAGGCGAGAAGGAAATGTACATGCTAGGAATCACCAACTTTCCCACTCCCGGAGAGCCTGGCTTTCCTCTCAATGCCATTTATGCCAAGCCTGCGAGCAAACAGGAGGATGAAATGATTCGGGCGTACCTACAGCAGCTGAGGCGAGAGACAGGACTGAGGCTTTGTGAAGAGACAATTCATGAACAAGAGCCTTTCCGGGCCCGGGCAATAAGAGCAGCCTGGGCAGCTGCCGCCTGCAGAGCCGTGGACACCAGAACGTGGAGGTATACACAGTCCTTTGTGTCGTCATAATGTATCCCGAAGAGAGGAGAGAACCTGTCTTTGCCGGAAAAGCTCTTGGTCAAGAATTGGGAGGGTGGGTGATTTGAATTTTTGGCAATTTCAGGCTGGTACTTAATATGTAATAAATGTCGATGTTTAAAAAAAAAAAAAAAAAAAAAAAAAAACAGAAAGAAAGGGCAGAAGGCATGAACCCAGCACTCAGAAGGTACCAACTATGCCAACACACTGATCTTCACTTCTGTCCTCCAGAATAAATTTATCAAATTTATCACTATATGGCTAAGCAAGTAAAGGGGCAGAACCTGAATTTAACTTGATCTACATAAAGAGACGTATCATAGCACCAAAATGCAATGTTTTTGGGGTTTTTTTTTTTGAGACAGTCTTACTGTGTAGCCCAGGTTAGCCTGGAAGTCACTCTATATAGACCAGACTTTAACTCAAAGACCCACTTGCCTCTGCCTCTTAAATGCTGGAATTAAAAGTGTACAATACCATGCCCCCACTATAAAATTCAATTTAAAACCTTTTTCTATCTAGGCAGTGGTGGCACACACCTTTAATCCCAGCACTTGGGAGGCAGAGGCAGGCGGATTTCTGAGTTCGAGGCCAGCCTGGTCTACAGAGTGAGTTCCAGGATATCAGGACTACACAGAGAAACCCTGTCTCAAAAAACCAAAAATAAATAAATAAATAAATAAATAAATAAATAAATAAATAAAGCAAGCCTTTTTCTAAGTTCAATACTGTATTTTAAAAGGTTAAGAGTGTTGTTTAAAGCTACAGAGATATTAAGAAACAAAATTTCCACCAGGTGTTGTTGTGCATTTTTACAACTCCAGCACTCATGATGATATAGGATGATAGAGAATAAAGTCAGACCAGGCTATATAGCAAAACCCTGACAGTCACAGAGTTTGGGGGGATTGGTTTGTGGTTTTGTTGTTGTTTTGGATGAGAAAGGAGATGAAGCAGAAGAGGAGAGAAAAAGAGCCTTTTTTTGGTTTCTCGAGAAAGTTTCAGCAGTCTATATATCATTCATATAACCCTAGTCCCCTAGTACAGCTCCCTAAACTGTGGGCTGCATAAAGGAATGTGAAAGCCAAGCAACAGTATTTCCAAACACTTAAAAACAAAAAATTAATTCAAAATCAAATATGTAATGAATTCAAGTTCTTGCCCATGCTACAGTACAAGACTTCATGGTAGCCTTGTTTGTCTACACAAAATGTGTACTTCACACACTGCAACATATTAAGTAGAGTTTGTACTTTTACAGAAATATAATGCTTTAATTATAGAAAATAAAGACTTAATATTTTCCTACTGCTATTCTTCTGCATGTAAGTATCAAATTAGAATATATTTGGATTACACTGTTATAATATTTAATTTTAAAAACTGCTGTTTAAGTTACTAGCTTTTCATTTTAAAAACTTGAACAAATTCCGCCATGAAATTAGAACAGAATTTCCAACAATTTCTAAAATTTCACTATTTCATATATCTGCCACTTCATGCTATGTATTTATGCAAGGAGGCATTCTCAGTACTGACAATTATTAAATCGAAATATTGATCAACTCTGAAAACCAGTGGAAATGTTGTCCTGAAATATAAAACATTCAATCAAGATCTAATTCCCCATCAAGTATTCTAACTTGCTATTTTCTTTAATAAATGGTACATGTATATGTATAAGAACTAATTGGGTTAAGGGTAAGAGTTATTTAGTTTTGTTTTATTTTGAGTATTCTGCCTGAAAGTGTGTGTGAGTCATGTGTGTCTTGTACCCATGGAGGTCAGGAGCCCCATAGAACAACAGCTTTCAATCTCTGGGTTGCAAATCCTTTAGGGGTTGTATATCAAATATCTTGCATTATCAGATATTTACATTACACTTCATAACAGTAGCAAAATTAGTCATGAAGTAGTAATGAATTAATTTTATGGTTGCGGTTCCCCAAAACATAAGGAGCTATATTAAAGTGTCACAACAAGAGGAAGGTTAAGAACCATTGTCCTAGAACTAGAGTTATGGAAAGCTGTGAACTGACATGTGGGTACTGGAAATAAAATTCTGGATTCTGTATAAAAGTAGTAAGTGTTCTTACCCAGTGAGCCATCTCTCCAGCATACTACTCAACAACTGATTCAAAATAAATTTATAATTTATTATTAATTAATGTTTGATATTTATGCCTATCTCACCTTCTTATGCCCAGAGTTGGTAAAGGGGTCACAGGTAAGAAAATGCTAAGAAGCTTGCCCTACTATAGAAAGATCCAACCCTCACATTAAGAAAAAAGTACTACAAGTCATGAAATCAGCAACCTATGATATATAGGATGACCCAGTTTTAGAGACACTGAAGGCATGAATAGGAAAGGAAGCAAACACGCTTCCCCCTTTCTGCCTTGGGCCACTTAATCATCTGAACCTTATTCACTCAAATGCCAGGAACCCACAGCTCAATGATGCATTTCTCCAGAATGTCCTTTAAGAGGCTTCCTAAAGACCAATGGTCATCACCAAAGACCAGCAAACCACTCTTCCTTCAATACACTTTTCCTGAAAGGTAATATCCAAGTTTAAAGTCACCAGGATTAAAATCCGATCCAGATGTGTGGTGGCACATGTATAATCCCAGCAATCTGAAAGCAGAAACAGGACTGCCAATCTAGAGCAGTTTGAGGTCAATCTGTTCTACCTAGCCATCTGTAGGTCAGCCAGAGCATAGTAAGACCTTGTTTCAAAAAAAAAAAAAAAAAAAAAAACCCACCCTCTGGAAGTTCCATGTGTTTTCTACATGTACACAAAGTTTCTATCAGTTTCTGCCAGAATAACCTAAAAGTTTACTCAAGTGGAATATTATTAGACAGAATACAAAGCTAGGCTGAGGAGTTGGCTCAGATGTAAAAGCACTAGCCATGAAAAGAAAGCCCAATGACCTGAGTCCAATCCTTGGAACCCACATAAAAAGCCAGATGTGGTGGCATGCATCTATAATATCGGAATGCCTACAATGAGCTGGAATGTGAACCAAGAAAAACCCTTAACTGGGTAAACAGAACAAACTCTCAAATGTCCTCAAGCTGGATATGATGGTGCAGGCCTTTAATCTCAGCCACTAGAAGAGAGAAGCAGGTGGATCTCTGTGGGTTGGAGGCCAGCCTGGTTTTCAAGCCAGCTAGAGCTATAAAAGTGAGACCTTGTCTCCAAAGAAATAGTTGTCCTCTAACTTCCATATATACACACACCAATAAATAAAGATTTTAAAGAATATATTGTTTAATTTGTGAGTATAAGAAAAAGACCAGGTCGGGACTGGAGAGGTGGCTCAGTGGTTAAGAGCACAGACTGCTCTTTCAGAGGTCCCAAGTTCAATTCCCAGCAACCACATGGAGGCTCACAACCATCTGTAATGGGATCTGAGGGCATCTTCTGGTGTGTCTGAAGACAGCAACAGTGTACTCACATGCATATAATAAATAAATAGATCTGTTTTAAAAATTAAAAAAAAAAAGAAAGAAAAAGACCAGGTAATCTCTTTAGGCATATATACTTTAACACAACTAAATCCATTGACATCCAACTGTGTTAATTTCTTCAGTAACCAGAACTCCAAAACAAATGCCATTATGCCAGCACAGAGACCAGTATGTATGGAACTGATGAAACTGAATGACATGGCTCATTTCATAATTCCAGGTAAATTCTATATTGTAAAGTGCTTTTTTTCCATCTCTGCTTCTTCGGTCTATTAAACAAAATTACCACTTTTACTCAAACTCCATTTTCTGCTTTTTTAAGGCTAATGAAAGTTTGATGCCGGGCGGTGGTGGCGCACGCCTTTAATCCCAGCACTTGGGAGGCAGAGGCAGGCGGATTTCTGAGTTCGAGGCCAGCCTGGTCTACAGAGTGAGTTCCAGGACAGCCCAAGCTACACAGAGAAACCCTGTCTCGAAAAACCAAAAAAAAAAAAGAAAGTTTGAATTTTCCTTTCTTTTTATTCTAACTTTTATTTAACTTTGTGACAATTTCATAGAACAGGTGAGATGGCTCAGCAGGTAAAGGCCCTTGTTGCCAAGCCTGATGACCTGAGTTCAACCTCCAAGACTCACACAGAGGGAGGGAACAAGTCCTACAAACTGTACTTTGTCCTTCCCAGAGTTGCTGTGGCACAAAGGTGCTAAACAAAAAACATTTCATATGTTTATATAATATATGTTAATCACAGTTCCAACCACCTTTCCACCACTCATCGTCCTCCCAATCCATAGCTTTTCTTTTGTTTTGAAGCAGGGTCTCACTATGTATGCCAGGCTGGCCTCAAATCCCCTGCATTGTCCTCCCAAGTTCTGAGATTAAAAATGTACCATCATGCCCAACTGCCATTTTTAAAGGTCTATTTAAAACCTTGGCTACTGGATCAGTTCCTAGTATTCTCCCAAACCAACTAACCCCTACCCCACACCAAACCCCACTGCCTGGCTGCCTTTCTAATAATTATAAAAATTATCTCTGTCCCTTGAATCTATCTTTACTCTAGCCCCCAAGGAACTGCTCCTTTCAAAAGTATCACAATGTCAAATGCACAAAATTTACAATTTCAATTCAAATATTAACCACCTCTATACCAGAACTGATAGTCAGATTTTTAAAATTCTAAATGTAAAAAAATCAAGGACCTTAATGGTGAAGTATTAGTGCATGATGTACAAGAATGCCTGCAACTTACAATTTACTGGGAAGTAAAATTTTAAAAACTAGATAAATAAACCAGATGCAGGGCAGAAGCCTTTAATCCCAGTGTTTGGAAAGCTGAGGTAGGTGGAACCCGGAAAATTTGAGTCCAGCCTGGTCTACATCTTTTTCAGAACAGCCAGGGCTATCTGGAGAGTCAAAATAGATAATGGAAGCCAATGCCAAATGAACAACAACAAAAAAAAAAAAAAAAAATTAAAAGTAAATACCAGCGAAACTAAGAGGTCAAATATTGGTGGTGAGTATATAAATGTTCACTGTACTGGTGTTTGTTGTTTTTCATAATAGTGGATTTAGAAAATTAGTAAGCATTCTTCTCTAATTCCGTGAGTACAGTGCCAGCCTTAGACAAATAATTACTATAGAGTACAGACATAAATATGCATAGGATGTCCCAGGTTACAGTGAAGTAGCTGTAACAGGAAAGAGGAGCTTAGGAAGGGTTCCAGGTGACCCCAATCTAAAAATAGAAGGGCATGTACCATTATGCTGCCAAGTGAGTACAAGAGTATTCAAAGCATTATAAACAGTGCAAGCAAAGAGAACAGGCATTAAATAGCCCGATGTCTTTAGGAAACTAAAACTGTTAGATCTAAGTACAATTTATGAGGAAAGAAGGTAAAATAGTTGGTGTGAAATGGGTTGATAAACTACTAAACCTTAATTATTCTCTCTTCTGTAAAAAACACACCCTTAAGGGTCAGATAATCATCATCTCTTTCTTTTGATATAGTTTATACAAATATCCATGTACTAATAATTTTGTGTTTTAGTCAGGAGGTAGTTGTGCATGCCTTTAATCCCATCTCTCTCGAGGAAGACAATCAGATCTGTGAGTTCAAGGCCAGTCTGGTCTACAGAGCAAGTTTCAGGAAAGCCAGGGGTACACAGAGAACCCCTGTCTTGAAATACCTAATAATAACAAGGCCAATGGTGATTCCTTTTAATACCAGCAGTCAGGAGACTGAGCAAACAGATCTCTGAGTTCAAGGCCAATCTGGTCTATAGAATTCCAGGACAGCCAGGGCAACATAGAAAAACCCTGTCTGGAAAACCAATAATAATAATAACAAGTTTGTATGAAGACCCTGGAATGTATGGCCAAAAATTTATCCTTAATAATTAATTCTGAAATGACACCATTAAAATACATGCTAGACATGATGGCAAACAGCTTTAATCCCAGTATTCAGGAGGCAAAGACAGATCTGAGAGTCTGAGGCAAGACTGGTCTACACTGCAATTTTCAGGCTAGCCAGGACTACACAGTGAGTCCTGTCTTTAAAAGAAATACATGCACAATAATAGTATTGCTTAAATCACATGCCCCTGAGTTTCCCACACAACAACAAAAAATGTCTATACTAACTTAAAAAATAATTCTACAAACTGAGCATGAGAGTAGATAATCCCAGCACTCAGATGGTCTGAGGTGAGGTATAAGTTCAAGCCTAATCTGGGCTAGACTATAAAACTCTATCTCAAAAATATTTTTAAAAACAAAACAAAATCAAAAACTTAAGTTTTGCCAGGCCACAGTGGTAATTATACCTTTGGAAAGCTGAGCCAGGTAGATCTGTGAGTTTGAGGCCAGCCTAGTCTACAGAGCTAGTTCCAAGACAGCCAGAGATATGCAGAGAGACTCTGTCTCAAAAACAAACAAGCAAACAAAAACCTTAATTTTTGTTCCTTACTATGGTCTTTTATATATTATAATTTCATATTTTATTTAGAATGAAACCTTTTTCCTTTGAAAAAAGTGTGTTTAAGAGAAAAAATAAGGACATATTTATACATATTGTTCTGTTTCTTTTTTCACTTAATGATATTGTCTTTGTAGGGAAGGGAAAGGATGTTATTGGGGCTTGAATCCCAGAAATAGTACCTTAGGTTTTTATAATATTAGTACATTTTAGTGCTACATCTTTTGTATTTATAAGTCTAGTCACTTCTACAAACTATCAAGAGTGATTACCTCTGAAAGTCTGTTAAAAGGGAAATGGAATTTTTTTTTTTTTTTTTTTTTTTTTTTTTTTTTTTTTTACCGAGCAGCAAGAGAGGATTTTATTTTGTTTTATATTATTATTATTTTTCAAAACCACCAGTCTTTCTTTATTGGTCTCGGCTACTTGAGAGGGATGAATCGGGAGGAGTGGGTGGCACCGATACCGGGCTGGCCGTGCTTCACGGGCTTGTGGGTGATGGAGAACTCGCCCAGGTAGTGTCTAATCTCCGGTTTGATCTCCACCTGGTTGAAGGTTTTGCCATTGTACACGCCCACCATGCTTCGGACCATCTCCGGCAGAAGGATCGTGTCCGGCAGGTGGGTCTTCACCACCTCGGGCTTCTCCATGGGCGGTGCCTCCTTCTTGGCCTTTCTCAAGCGCTTGAGCAGCGAGTGCTGCTTCCGCCGCAGGCCGCGGTTCAGGCGCTCTGGCGGGCGCTCTGTAGAACTGTATCATCTGCTTATAGATCATTTCCTGCAGGTGGTCGAGGCCCACGCCAGGATAGGTGACCTCGTGGAAGGTCCGCTTCTTCTTCTGCGCCATCTTGGCGGCGGAGAAAGGTCCCATGTACCAGAGGCTGCAGGCTTCGGTGGCAGCAGGCCTGGCAGGCCTCAATGATATGCGGAAGTCTTTGGTTCCAAAAGGCTTTACTGTCATGGCTGATGGTAGATGGATCTGGATGTACACCCCCGGGAAATGGAATTTTTAACATTATACTTCTTTGTACAGAATCTTTAAAATGAGCTAGAGGGCTGGAGAGATGGCTCAGCCGTTAAAGGCTAGGCTCACAACCAAAAATATAAAATGAGCTAGAAACATTATATAGCTACAATTAATAATATAATCATTCCTTTTTTGAAGTAACATGCTCTAATGTTTGAATATCTTTTAAAGACATGAGGACCATGATTCAGAAGCTACATCTTCTGGATTCTCTAAAATACACAACCAAAGAAAGGCAAACACTTCAAAGAATTCCATTATAGGGAATTCAATAGTTTCACCCACAATATCACTTTCCAAACATTAGTTTGAAGTAAATGAGACAGAAAAAGAAAAGACAAAACAAGAGAATGGGGCAGATACAGACATAGACACAGAAAGATAAAGAACCTCACCGGTCTTACATGAGTCACTCCAACCCCACTGAAACAGTACTCAGGTCAATTTGCAAACCACAAAGAAACCTGGCACAGGAACCCAGGCAAACTCTTTTTAATAAATTCCTTCTAAATTCAGAAAACAAATAGAGTGTAGTGGCGCACACATTTAATCCCATCATTTGCAAGGCAGAGGCAGCTAGGTCTGCAAATAAAAGACAAAACAGAATACAAATGATACATTGAGTAAATCAATTGTGTACTATGATGAATTGAGATAGGAAACAAACCAATGCTTTAGCAAGTTCTAAGAAAGCAGTGACATATAGAAAACACAAACACTATAAAATAGATCAATGAAATACATGAAAGAATTTGGAAGACAACTAACAGTAATGAGTTTGTTTTGCTGGTTGACAAAGACAGGCTACCAAACAAACAAACAAACAAAAAACAAAGGGATACAGAAGAGTACAATGGATGCTCACTTGCAAAATAATTAAGTGTGGCATTTATCTAGAATTGAAAATATAAAATCTTTAGTTACTTGAAAAACTGAAATTTTATAAAATATACTGACACAAAAATACATAATAGATAAGTCTACTTATTAAGGTCATAATTTTTTAAGAACAATAGTAACAGTAAAATCGCATGTTACCATAGGAATATAATGAGTGGAATGATAATGTGTGCTAAGATTTACCAATAAAGAATAAAGAAAAAAGCCAGTTCATGAGACTATTAAAATGCACCCCAAGTATAAAAAGTAACACAGTGTACAATATCAACTAGATGAAGCCTTTGAGTATTTTAGTGCTTAATAGTTTTTAGTATATACTACTTGGAAATAATATAACTTAATTCCCCTTTCTTTATTATAAAACTATCAATTTTGAAAAAATAATCAAAACAGTCTGAGAGTAGAGGTCAGTGCCCTGGGTTGAATACCCAACACGCCCGCACACATACACACACACTCACATGCACAATCACACAGCATTCCAATAACTGGAATAAATTACGTATCTTCGTTTCTTTACATGTGCTCATGTATGCAATATACATATCTCTAATACCTGTCTTTCCAAACTGTAAGCACAAGCTAAGGATATGGCTCAAGAAAGAGCACTTACCTAGAACACACAAAGCCTTGAAACTAAAATCTGTAATTTTAAAGTGAATTCAATATACTGTCCATGTGGATATCTACTATCTCTGTAATATTCCTAAGAATGTCTAATAGAAATTTATGAAATCCTTCCAAATATGATAATCTACTCATTTATTGTTTAAACACTAAAATCACTAACACTATATATACATTTTGTGATGAATTATTCTTTATTTTCATTAGATCAAAATGAAGCCACACTTATTCGAAGGATCTTGATACAAAGTATCTCTTGAAAGATTATTATCTAAGTATTTAAAATGACAGATATCACATACTCAACTAACTTAGTGCCTAGCACTTACTTAACTCAATAAATGGTAGTAACAGTACTTAAAAATTCCATCTATCATCCAAACTGTTATTCATATCACCTGTGTGAACATTACCTGGAATTATAAAACTTTTGTTCATATTTTCTGTCAATGCCAGGATGTTAATTATGACTGTCAAATTGATTGGATTAAGAATAGCTAGGAAATTAAAAGATGCACACCCCTGGTATGTCTGTGGAGTTGTCTTCATAGATTAACTGAGGAAGGAGAATTTACAAGGAATACTGTGATACCATCCTATTCTGGGTTGCCCTGATGCTGTTTGTATTCTGATGTTAATTCTGCTTCCTCAAGAGGGGTTGCCCCCAAGAGCAGTCGATCATGTGGGTACTCAGGTGATTTCATGTGAACCTTCTCCCAATTTTAAGTGATCAATACAGGCTAAAGCCTGTGATTGGACAGTGGAGGGGAAAGGTAGAACTAGAGGAAAAATGCTAATAATCACCATAGTTCAGATCAGTTTAGACAGAGTTACATAAAGAAAGAGATTTATTTAACCGATTCTGATGCTATATTTTCTTTGTATTTTATGTTAGTTAGTTAGTTAGTTAGTTAGGCCAGTTTTGGCCTAGAACACCTGATCTCATGGCACACTAGCGATCATACTTAATGGTTTATGCATACATTGCCAAGTACTCTACCATCATGCTACATCCCGAACCCTTAGCTTTTTGCAATAGAGTCTCACAATACATATGTAGCACAGGTTGACACTAAACTAGAATTTCTCCTGTCTTCCTCTCAAGTGCTATGATTAGAGGTATTAGTCACCACATCCAGATGTTTTATCTTTTTAACCTTAGCACATTGTTTAGTAATAAGTTCCTCATCTCAAATTTTTCTGCTTTCACACTGACTTAAAAAAAAAAATCTTAGGTACTAACTAGAACTAAATTTATTTCACAGTATTTTAATTAGTACTCATATACATTTACAAATGAAAACAACTCAAGTCAGTCAGACAACAGTTAATGAATAAGCGTACCATACCAGGCAGTGTTTGAGACTCCAAGGTTACAGCAATTAACAGAAGCATTCCTCTTCAGAAGAAGTTTAAGGTCTATTTACCTTAAACTAGCAAAGTCAGAAGTACAAAGAAATACCAAACACTGGTAAGTGCAAACATGGAAGTCAAACAAGGCAACAGAGTTCAAGGCTAGAGATCAATTCTTTACACTGAAATGTATAAGATGTATTATTATCTTACGTGAAGCTATAAATAATGCAGTTACATCTCCTAAAGAAAATAAGCCTTAATTAAGCCTGGCATGTGAAATCCCAGCACGTACAGACTGAAGCAGGAGGATTCCTAGGAGTTTGATATCAGCTTAGGCTACACAGTGAGTTCCAGGTCATCTGAGCTATAGACCCATCTCCAAAATAAGATGCAAACTAGTCAAGTTTACTTTATCCTCCTTCATGACTGAAAATAATTGTCATTATTTAGAAACAGACTAAACTACTAACAATAATTTTATTTCACTGTGGCTGTCACTGCTAAAAAGACTATCACACACAAACAAACAAAAAAAAAATGTGAGTTTTTTTCCCACAATGGTTCTTTTTTTTTTTATTTATATATTTACTCACTTTACAGCCTGATAAGACCCCTCCCTCCTCTCCTACCAGTCCCAGCCTTAAAAATCCCATTACTCGCCGGGCGGTGGTGGCGCACGCTTTAATCCCAGCACTTGGGAGGCAAGAGGCAGGCGGATTTCTGAGTTCGAGGCCAGCCTGGTCTACAGAGTGAGTTCCAGGAAGCCGAGCTACACAGAAACCCTGTCTCAAAAAAAAACCAAAAAAAAATTCCTTACTCCCCTCTGCTACTCAGAGAAGGGGAATCCCCGCTTGGGTACCACCCAGCTCCAGAACATCCAGTCCCAACAGTTAGCACACCCTCTCACACTGAGGCCAAACCAGGCAGTTCAGTTACAAAAATGGGTCCAAAATATATGAAGTCGCCAGGCAGTGGTGGCGCACACCTTTAATCCCAGCACTTGGGAAAACAGTGACAGGTGGAATTCTGAGTTCGAGGCCAGCCTGGTCTACAGAGTGAGTTCCAGGACAGCCAGGACTATACAGAGAAACCCTGTCTCAAAAAAAACAAAAACAAAAAAAAATAAAAATAAAAATATGAAGTCAATCATCCGCTAGGGCTGTCCATTGACTGCAACTTAGCACCAGTCGGCTAGGCAAAAGAATGAGTAGATTACTGCAGGTTTTCTAACAGACTGCTATCCATAAAGGAAAATGAACTAAGAAAACCACAAATAGGGTAAACAGATATTACAAAATGATGTGTAACACCTATTTTAAAAAGTTAGATACATATACTTAATACTAAAACACATCAACAGCAGTAATTAACCAGAAAACTACTATATACTCATAAGTAAGAGGGCCCTCGTTAAACTGAAGTACTGTCTCATTCTAAATATTCTGCTGAAAAGACACTGTCCATAGGACAAAACGGCAGATTGGGAAAGTATCTTCACCAACTCTACATCGACAGAGGGCTAATATCCAAAAATTTATAAAGAACTCGAGAAGTAATATACCAACAACTCAAATAACCAATTAAAAGTGGGGTACAGAACTAAACATAGAATTCTCAAGAGACGAATCTCGAATGGCCGAGAAGCACTTAAAGAAATGTTCAAAGTCCTTAGTCATCAGGGAAATGCAAATCAAAACAGCTCTGAGGTTCCATCTACACCGGTCAGAATAGATGAACACTCCTCCATTGCTAGTGGGGAGTGCCAACCTGTACAACCACTTTGGAAATTAATTTGGCCATTTGTCAAAAAAAAATGGGAATGGTTCTCCCTCAAGACCCAGCAATATACTCATGGGCATATGTACCCAAAAGATGCTCCCCATCCCACAAAGAAAGTTACTCAACTATGTTCATAGCAGCTTTATTTATAATAAATAGAAATGGAAATTTTTAGATTTTCCCCAACCGAAGATTGGATAAAGACAATCTACACAATGGAATATTATTCAGGTATTAAAAACAAAGACATGAATTTTGCAAGCAAATGAATGGGAGCTTGGAAATATCATCCTGAGTGAGGTGACCTAGTCCCAAAAAACATGTAGTATGGGATTACTCACTTGTATAAGTGGATATTAGCCATAAAAACAGGATACCCTACTACAGTCCACACACCCAAGGAGTTAAACAAGAAGGAAGGCGCAAGCAAGGATGCTTGTATCTCATTTAGAAGGGGGAATAAAATAGTGATAAAAGGATGGATGGAGGGAACTGGATAGGAGAAGGATGGGAGGTGAAGGGAGGGGGGTGTTCAGGATCGATGTGGGGATGAACAGAAGAGATGGCAGATGGCCATGAGAAGAATGGAAATCTGCAACTGACCAGGGTGAGGAGGTGGGGGGAACCTCCAAGATGAGACTGTGAATGGGATAAGAAAACACACCTTAGCTGTGGGCTCACAGCACTGGGGATATAGAACTTGAAGAGGCTACCTCCTATAGCCAGGCAGGAACCCCCGTGGAGCAGCAGGGACACCAACTCATCCATAAAAACCTTCAACCCCAAATTATCTGTTTATAAGAAATGCAGGCAAGGGCGATGGAGCAGAGACGAGGGAAGATCACCCATAATCAGCCCACTTGAGACCCAACCATGGGCAAGCACCAAATCTTTGACACTATTAATGTACTTGGTATGCTTGCAGACTGTTGTTAGTGGCTGCCTCTAAAAGCTCACTCAGCTGTGACTCGACAAATCAGACACCCACAGCCAAAGGTGGATGGGCTGGGATTTATGGAGAATAAGAGAAAAGGGTTTCAGGGCCAGAGGATAGCAACTCCACAGGAAGACCAACGAGTCAACTAAAACCCGGACCTTTGGGGGGCAACCACCCCCAAAGAGCATGCATAGGGAGATAGCCTCCCCCTCATATGTGCAGATGTGCAATTGGTTTCATAAGGGTCCCATACAAAATGGAGCAGGGCTATCCCCAAAAACTGTTTGGCCTGTCTTGGGATATGTTTTCTAGCTGGTCTGCCTTGTCTGGTCTCGTGGGGGAGGTGCACCTAACCTGCAGACTTGAGGGGCCCAAAGGGGGAGGGGGGTACCAAGGAGGGCCCACCCCCTCAGAGAGGAGAGAGGTGGGAGGAATTCTGGGGGGGGGGTGGGCCAGGAATGGTGGCTAGATAAAAGTTAGATAAGAAAATAAGATAAAGAAAGTAGATCAGATAGGAAGATAGATAGTAGATTACTCTGCTGAAAAAAACAAAAATGATAATTCTAGTAATAAAGAATCATATCAAACAACTGAACATAAACTAACAAACACTGTTTAAAAAAAAAACCCAGGGGTTAGAGAAAATGGCTCAATTGTTACGTGTGGTATGGCTCTGCCGTGGCTATGTTGGTTCCAGCCACCAACTACAGTAGCCTAAACTTCCTGTAACTCCACTCTAGACCTGATCCCAACCTCTGTAGTTCCTGCAGTCAGTGCCAAACTCACATAAAACCCACCCAGAGACACATACTTTAAAAATAATAGACTAGAGGATGGTTCAGCAATTAAGAACATTTTACAAATCTGCCCACATCGTGGACCAAACTCCCTCCTAATCAACTACAGGGGTCTGAAGCCTTTTGGGCCCCGGGACACTCGCATGGTATTAAAAATTTACAAAAGACACAAACATACAAGCAAATTAAAAGAAAATAATTAATAATTATAGTAAAAAAATCCATTTTTAAAATATCATCCCTATGTTTTAAGTGGGAAAAATTCTAAAAGCAAAAATAATGTGCTTATAACAACTGTACAAAGTAAATTCCAACCAGTAGGGGGACCCAGAGGATCTGCCTCAAAAGAGTTTTCAAGCTGATTTATTTTTATAACTCATTCTTTGATAAAAAAAAAACACAGCTATTTGTAAATCAAAGCATCTAAAACAGATGAAAAAAACCAGGAAAAACAAAATTTTTCTGTACGGCAGAAAAAAAGTGTGAAGCTCAGCCGGCGGTTGGTGGCGCCGCCTTTAATCCCAGCACTTGGGAGGCGGGCAGGCGGATTTTGGTTCGGGCCAGCCCGGTTACAGGTGAGTTTCAGGACAGGGCCCCAGCTACACAGAAAACCCTGTCTCAAACCAAAAAAAAAAAAAAAAAAAAAAGTGTGAAGCTCACATGTACCTGTAATATCTCACACCAGCCTTCAAAAGTAAATTCCAAATTTGGATGGTAGGTTCTCATGCCTGTAATTCCAACACTCTGGGAAGTTGAAGCAGGAAGACTGAAAGTTCAAGACATGCCTAGGTTACAGAGTGAGTTCAAGATCACTCTTGGCAACTTAGTTAGTGAATATCAAAACTGGGGAAAAAGACCAGGGATATGGTTTAGTAGTAGGGTACTTTGCCTACTGAATGACTTCAGTAATAAGAAGTACCATTAAAATATGGAGAGAAGACAGAAGATGTTTCCAAGCTGTAGGTAATTCTACTGGAATACTGAAATGCATTTTAACACACACATAACAATGCTTATTTCTCCTTGCAATACTTAGCTGTAACTGCTTAATTGGCATCTTTCTACTAGAATATACATTCCAAAAGGCCAGGAACTAGGCCCTTCTTCATTGTTAAATCCTCTCTGAGCTTACTGTAGTGTTTTTCATAATACGACCTCATGAACTATTTGTTGAGCAACTATATTTCTGGGAATAAACACCAAAGAAATAAAAGCAGGGGTGGGAGGGACTACAAGTAAAGTTCATTTGGTAGATGAATTGGTTTAACATACTAAGACTCTGGGTCTGAACTTGACTAGTGCTCGCATGTACACAGAGGGAAACGAACTTAAAGGACCTTATGTTAAGTGACACAGAGAGACATATGAGTTGACAAATACTGAGAAATGACTTCAGTAATAAGAAGTACCTAAAAGAGTTAAATACAAAAGAAGAAGGGACCACCTGGTAGGAGCGTGAGTAGGAAGTTAACTACTGCTTAATACTGAGACACGTATTCTGGTTTGGGTTTTTAAAGATATATTTTATATGTAATGTATAAGCATTTTGCCTCTATGTATGGGTACCACATGCATGCCTAGTGCCCAAGGAGGTGAAAAAAGGGCAATAGATCCCCTCCAACTGTTTATTCACCACCATGTGAACCAAACCTGGGTCCTCGGCAAGAACAAACAAGTAATCTTAACTGCTGAGCCATTACTCAGCTCTGCATTGATGTTTGAGACAGGATGGCTGATCTCAAAGTCACCATACTACTATTGTCTCACCCCCAACCCCCTGCAAGTTCTAGAATTTATAGTTATACATCAGTACTCCTTGCTAGATATGGTTTTATAATGGGATATTAGAAATGTTTGAGACAGATGGCGGCAATGTTTATGTAAAAATGTGAATAGTGTACTTAATGGTACTGAATGGTATATTTAAAATGGTTGAAAGCACTAGCAAGAAGGCTCAGTGGGAAAAGGATGTATACAACTCTGTATGTGTGTGTGTGTGTCTCACACATACATGCACTCCTATATATCCTGTGCACATGTACATACAGATACACAGATACACACAGAGTTATAAAGTATAATGGCTGCTGGTGGTTGGAGTCAGACCTAGAGCTCTACCACTAAGCTACATCCCTAGATTATATATTTTTTCACATAATCTTAACTTAGAATAAAGAATTATGAATGACTTTTCATAATGATAGTTTATTTTAAAATTTACGTTTTAATCTTTAATTTTACATATGTGTGTTTAGATGTAGGGTTAGTATAGGAGTACAGTGCAGAAGGCAGCAAAAGATTCCTTGGAGCTGAAATTACATGTAGTTGGGAGCCATTCATCTGATAGGGGTGCTGGGAACTGAATTATCGTGCAACTTCAGAGCAAAGGGTACGCTTAACCTATGAGCCATCTCTCTAGCTCCCAGAGAAATAAAATTCCCTAAGACACTGGACACTAATCTCTGATATTAAATAAATATCAGAGGGAATAAAGCTATTTCAACCCTAGGAAGGTTTTCTCAAAAACCTTTGTTGTTGTTGTTGTTGTTGTTGTTTTCTCAGAAAGATTAAAGTGGTTTCCTATACACTTATTTCACATGGAATTAAAAAGGGAAAAAAGAAAACCTGTTCTCCTTTTCAAAACAGACTCCAGAATCTTCAATCAGATTTGTGAGAGCTACACTAAAAAAAAAATCAATTATATTATATTATCCTACTACTACTCGCGTATTTTTAAGAACAGTAAATTCTTACACTATACACACTAAGGAAATGTTTCACACAAGGTAATTCCACAAAATTCCCCTTGACATTTAGAATGCATTAAATCAGATACACCCTCCCTTCCTACCCTGACTCAATCTTTCACTCTTAGAACTAACCTGGGCCTTGGTGAGAGAGAACCCAGAACCCAATTCCCATAAGATACCACAAAGAAGAACCCAATTCCATAAGATACCACATAGTTATCTATGTAACTATTGATTATTTCAACTTTAAAGGTAATTTTACCTTGACATAATTTGAAGAACTATCTATACTTTAAAAGCATCTCCCAGATGGCAGAACAGAATTCTTTTCAAATCTGAGATGATTGTGGATTGTATGTTACATTAATCCTAGACTTTCTCACTTCCTTCTACTCAGTTATAAAGTTTACATCACTGACTCTCTGCTCTTTAGTTTTAAGTTCTCTCCTCTATTAGACAACGTACTCTATAGATGGTGAACACTGCCCAATATGTATCTCCTATTCATATCTATACTCAAATGTTGCTGCATACTATTAGTTTAAGGTTGAAGTATATAACATTTTCTCTTCAAAATGGAAATATTTATATGTCAGACTGCAGCACATTCTTATAACATAAATTATAACCACATAAACTATGACAAAAACTGTTCTGAAAAGAAAAAAGGGGGTATACCTGCAGAGACATACAGATCTCTGTGGGTTCAAGGCAAGCTTGGTCTCACTATAGAGACACTGTCTCAAAAAAAAAAAAAAAAAAAACCAAAAAACTGTGACGACATCAGCAAATTGTGCTTGCTATCAAAACATTAATGAAAAAAAAAAAAAAAAAAAAAGCCAGGCGGTGGTGGCGCACGCCTTTAATCCCAGCACTTGGGAGGCAGAGGCAGGCGGATTTCTGAGTTCAAGGCCAGCCTGGTCTACAGAGTGAGTTCCAGGACAGCCAGAGCCACACAGAGAAACCCTGTCTCGAAAAACCAAAAAAAAAAAAAAAAAAACAAAAAAAAAACATTAATGAACACATTTTTAAACTTTAATATATTTCTATCATGTACACACATATTCAAATGCCCTAGGAGTCTATATATCTACACATTGTTACTTTCTAAGATGTCCTATTGAAAGCCAACTGTACCTGTTACATGTTTAGCTCCATTCTAAGCACATCACAAATACACTATAAATGATTATGTAGTCTTTAGACAGAATGGATAAATTTATGAGGGCATGGAAAAGCAGCTTTACGGCAAACCTGTACTAAGAGTAAAAGGCTCCATCCAGAGAAACTAAGCTGAGACCAAATCCTCCTGGAACTCAAGGCAATTCATGAGAACAGGAAAAATGTTAAGATTTAACTGTCTTCCCACCTCTACCTCAAGAGGCTCAAGTACCTGCCTCAGGTCTATTAAAGATTCAGTTCATTTACTTCAAGATCACCTTGAAAATAAGTCTGTGTATCTCACAATACTACCTGAAGCACTCATTTCAACAAATACTAAAGACTTTGTCCAAAGCACAGTTCTGGGTGTTAGAATTAGATAACAAAGAAGACCGGTAAGTAATTCTACTTTCATTGAGTTTGCATTAATGTGAGGGAACACACAACTCATGTATGGTTGATGTTGATAAGAACTATGGAAAAGAGAAAATGGTGGGCTATGAGCAAGGGACATTTTTTATGCTATGACTAACAATAGGCTTTTCTGAAGTCAAAAGAGGGCATTGGAGTCCCTGGAAGTGGAGTTAAGGATGGTTGTGAGCCACATATGAGAATACTAGGAACTGAATCCAGGTCCTCTAAGGCTCTTACCATTGAGCAATCTCTCCAGCCCCATTACTTTATTTAGGTTCTGTTTTTCTTAACTATAAAATGAATATATTACTCTATCATCTAATAAAGTAGTATCTGATATAAGGAATGTACTCAACAAATAAGACTAATATTCACTACCTTAGGGATTATCATGACAGCAAACCTCTAAGCATATCATCTGTCACCCAGGAAACACTCAGGCATGGCAGCCATAGCTGTTAGCTTAACATCAAGGCTTCACTACTTCTGAAGTGTGCCCTTGGACAAGTTCAAGTGCCCTGTACCTGAGTTTTACTAGTAAATAAAAAATAGTAACACTACCTATATCAGAAGACTGTTGGAAAGATTAAATTCCCTTTCACTTCCAGTACCTATCTATAGGGTTGCCTAGTGTTAACAGCATAAGTATAATAGGTAAAGAACCATCAAAATACTTCAACTTTCTATGGAAAACTTTAGAAAATATTTTTTTTGTTGTTTTTTTTTTGTTGTTGTTTTTTTGTTTTGTTTTTCGAGACAGGGTTTCTCTGTGTAGCCCAGGCTGTCCTGGAACTCACTCTGTAGACCAGGCTGGCCTCGAACTCAGAGATCCACCTGCCTCTTAGAAAATATTTTAAAATTCTGACAGTGGAAAGGTAGCAGAGAAGAGAGGCTGGGATGTGGGCAGGGCTGAGAGATCTTATCCAGAATGCTCAAAGCCCTGGGCTCTTTCCCAGCCCAAGAAACACAGAGGGTAAAAGTAAATAGGGAGAAGCAGGCAATAAGGGTAAATCAAAAACCAAAAACAAAACCTGGTATCTTCATGTTGCCTAATTTAGACCAATTTATGTAAACAGATTAAATTCTACAAGTTTTGTTCTTCGAAGAAGCAGTGTGAATCAGGGCATGAAGTAGTGGGAAGGCAACAGCAGAGGGGAAATGACACTGCAGTATGATGACACATATATGAAGATGTCATGAAACCCATTGCTTTGTGTATTAACCAATATTTAGTGAGCCACATATGGCAACAACTTTTTGTTTCAGTTTATGTTATAAAAATGTTAGTTCCTTAAAATTAATTCAACTATCGTTTTACTAAGGACTAAAATAGTAGAATATAAACTTTACTAGCTCCTCTAGTCACACTCTTGTTTAGATGCCAGTCATCTTCATGCAAAATAGTAATACATGTGCAACTTTAGACAGAAAGTAATTTATCCTTACCAGTTCTCTGGAGAAAATAAGCCTTTCGCAAATCCTAAGCCTCCTAAGTTGTCTAATGACTTAGAGGCATTTAACTGTCCTCTATTTAGGATCCTTGTCTCCTTTTAATATCTTTTCCCAAAGAAGGCATCACCATGAAATCTATAAATCATCCCACTGGGAGGCAGTGATCACCATGGGAGGAAGGGATCTGAAATTAAGCAAAATTGGACTCAAAAGTAAGCACTTATTAGCTGAGTGGTCTTGGGCAAATCTTGTAACCATTCTGAATTTCAGTAAGTGAAAAGAACCCATCAACTACTTCGCATGCTATTGTAAGCAGAAAAAAAAAAAAAAAATTAAATGTTAAGGAGCCTGCTATATACTCCCATGTACTAAGATAATGCTACATAATGGTATCTTGTCAAGAGAAAAATTATCTATTAATGCAAAGGTACCTTAGAGGAAACTGGTAATTGACTATGTCTCTTACAATATATAGCTATTGAACATGATAACAAGATTGAGAACTACATTTTTATACCTGAGATTTTAATTCAATTTACATTTGAGAACCTGTATAATATAGCCTGTGCAATGAAACAAGTACTCAAAAATCTGATAATAAAAAAAAAAAAAAAAAAACATAGCTCCTAAACTGATACAGGCAACAATCTAGTTGTAAGAAATAAACTTAGATACTTATCAACATTGAATATTTATATATGTCATATTTACCAACACACAATTACCTCTTTAGACCTGCCATTTTTCTATAGTACTTTGTAAACTGCTTCAGACTAACCTCCAAGGATTAGGAACTTATGACCTATAAAAGAAAGTTTCCTAATAAAATCTCACCTATCTAAATAATTCATCTGTAATTTTTCAAGGACACCAAAACCTTAGGAGTCTACTAAATATTTTTTTAATGAATGGCAAAATTTTATGCACTGATAATCTAAACTCAAGAAAGTACACATGTTCCATGAGAAAAACCCATGTCACTGACAAGTTTGCTTTTCAAAACTATCAGTGCATACTTCTATTTCTCCACAAACCATGACTACACCACCACTTCCTCAATTCTCCTGCCAGGGGTAAAGAAATATCTTCTGACCTGAGTGAGTGGTGGAAATAGGAAGAAACAGATCCCAGACGAAAAATATTACAGCTTTGCTAATATTTCCTAAGTTTTCTCTCCTGTATCACAGAAGAGAAATTCTCAACAATTAATGTTCCTTACTGTCTTTAATACTATTTCTTTAGGACATGGCACTTTTTTTAAATAAGGGGGTATTAAATGAGATCTTTGCAGCAGAGAGTCTAATTGCCATAAAGTTTGAAAATTAGCTACAAACCAGTAGACACATGGTAAATGAAAATTCTTGCTTTAAAAAATAAGGGGGACTAGAAATCTAAGGAAGGGGGATACCATACATTCCAATCTAAAAATGAAAGGATCTGAGGAGCTGGACAGATGGCTCAGCTGTTAAGAGCACTTGCTGCTCTTCAAAGGACATGGGTTTGATTCCCAACAACTACATGGTAACTCACAACATTCTATAACTCCAGTTCCAGGGGAACTAATACCATCTTCTGGCCTTGGGATTCGAGGAACCAGTGCACATGTGTGTATGTGTCTGCGTGTGTGTCTGTGTGCCTGCGTGAGTGCATGTACAAGTATATCCACATATATGTATTTTAAGAAATCTTATGCATGTATATACAATATGTTGAAATTGAATTTAGTATTATATACACTACTAAAAATTCCAAGCTAACATTACAAGAAATTAAAGTTAATTAACATACAAAAAGGCTGAGGACATATCTCAGTGATAAAGGTAGGTTCTATCTCTAAAAAAATGGTTCAAAAACCATTCTTAAAAATATCACTGATCTATCTTTAAAAGCAGGTGTGCTGCAGTCTTGGAAGGTAAACGACAGGAGTGCCAAGCAACTTCAGCTACATAGCAATTTCAATGCCAGCCTGAGTAACATAAGACCCTGTCTCAAAAATAGAACAAGAGACTAGAGATATGGCTCAGCAATTAAGAAAACTGACTATTCTTCCAGAGGACCAAGTTCAAGTCCCAGCACCCACATAGTGGATGACAACCATCTCTAACTCCAGTTCCAAAGGATCCAGTGTTCTTTTCTGGACTCTTTAGGCACCAGTCATGTACATGGTGCACAGACACAGATGCAGACAAAACATTTATACATATATATTTACTTATCTTTGGTTTTTCGAGACAGAGTTTCTCTGTGTAGTCCTGGTTATCCTGGAACTAGCTCTGTAGACCATGCTGGCCTCAAACTCAAAAAGATCTGCTTGCCTCTGCCTCCCAAGTGCTAGGATAATGAGTGCTTTGGATGCATATATAAATGTGCACCACATGCCTGGTGCTAACAGAGTGAGAAGAGCATATGATCCTCTGGAACTTGAGTTACAGATGTTTTATGAGCTACATGTGAGTGGGTGCTGGGAACAGAAACCTTCAAGATAGACAAGTGTTCTTAAGCACTGATCCGTTTCTCTAACCCCAATATATAAAACTGAAAAAAAGATGATGTGGATACAGTTTAGTGGTAGAATGTTTAAAGGTTTTCTTGTACACATGAAGCCCCACATTCAATTCCCAGAACAGGGGGAAAAAAAAGGAGAAAACAAAACAACAACAATCAAGCCATAACCAAAATATATTAATTTCCATTTGAAAATTACACAAAGCCGGGCGGTGGTGGCGCACGCCTTTAATCCCAGCACTTGGGAGGCAGAGGCAGGCGGATTTCTGAGTTCGAGGCCAGCCTGGTCTACAGAGTGAGTTCCAGGACAGCCAGGGCTACACAGAGAAACCCTGTCTCGAAAAAAACCAAAAAAAAAAAAAACAAAAAAAAACAAAAAAGAAAATTACACAAAAGAACTTGACATAAAGTGAAATGGGTACATGTCCTTAATCCTGCCATTCAGAAGGCAGAGGCAAGCCTCTCTCACTATGAGTTCCAGACAGCGTGTTCTACACAGTAATTCTCTGTTTAAAACAAATTAAATCAGGCCTGCTGTGTTGCCCAAACCAACCTCAAAATTTCTAGGCTCACCAAATCCTCTTGCCTCCCAAGTACAGACCCAAGTCATTGCATCCACTAACAAATACATTCTTTTTACTTCTTGATTCTTGCAGCCTTTACACAGAAACACAATACCAATTGGAAGGCCTCAAACTTTTGAATAACAGTAAATGCTAGGAGGAACAATGATGAACTCTACTAACTCAGTTTATTAACCACCAAAGGGGGTCATTTCAAGGTAACATTAGCATCCTCTGTTAATTTTCTCCTAATTTTCATAGCAAGCTGTATTTTTTTTTTTGTTTTGTTTTGTTTTGTTTTTCGAGACAGGGTTTCTCTGTGTAGCCCGGGCTGTCCTGGAACTCACTCTGTAGACCAGGCTGGCCTCGAACTCAGAAATCCACCTACCTCTGCCTCCCAGGTGCTGGGATTAAAGGCGTGGCCACCACCACCCAGCAGCAAGCTGTATTTTTAATAACTGTCATTACTTCAGATTAAGGACACTATGCCAAAACTGTATCTGGTGGGCTAAAGGTATGCTCAGAGGCAGAGTATTGGCCCTAGCACACAAGAGGCATTGTGTTTATATCTGGCACTACAAACCAGAAAAAAAAGCAAGGAGTAGCACACATTCTAATATTGGTACTTGAGAAACCAAGGCAGGAGGACAGGACTGAGGCCAAAATGGGTTACATACCCAGATAAACTTGAAGAAAAGAGAAAGACCTATACAGCAACTACAACACCAGATAAGTTTTTAAAGAACTTCTGCCAGGCACAGGCCTGCAGTAGGGAAGCAGCAGCAAAGGGATTCTGAGCTCTAAGGAGTAAGTTCTAAGCCAGCCAGGGTCAAATAGTGAAAACTTTGTCTCTAATGTGTATTCATTTAATTGTGAAAAAGCCCAAAATAATAGTATTAAGGGAACAGGATAAGTCATCAGAACTTGGTTGAAAAGCCCACATAGTATCTCGTGTCGCATGCATGAGACTCTAAGTGCAATCTCTTAACACTACAAAAAATTTATATACATCAGGTCCCAGCACTATCAAACTTCTGTCAAGCTGTTTGTTTGTTTGTTTTCAAGACACTATTTTTTTCCTCTGTGTATCCCTGACTATTCTGAAACTCAAGCTGGCCTTAAACTCAGAGATCCGCCTACCTGCCTGTCTCTGGGGTGCTAGGATCAAAGCCATGCACAGTAGCAGCCATCACCGCCTAACTCACTCAAGCTTTAAAGACAACAATATGTTTTTAAATGCATTAATTTTATACACTCACCAAGCTTTTAAAACAATGCATTTTTAACTGCACTAATTTTATACACCTTAAAAATACCATTTTGAGCACGGTGGTCCATGCCTTTAATCAAAGCACTCAAGAGGCAGAGGCAAGTAGATCTCTGAGTTCCAGGCTAGCCTGGTCTACAAACTTTCAGGAAAGCTACACAGAAAAATTGTTTCAAAAACAAATCTTCCTTATTTCATTATTTCAGAGTGTTCATGACCTTCACTCATCTATGATCCCCACCTTTACAATTGCCAATATAGTTTAAAGCAATTGCATTAAGCTCACAGAATAAATCTCCCCAGTTCCTTCCCTCAAACTGGAGGTCACAGAGGCAAATTAGTAATTTAAGGCTAACTGGAACGGAAAGCAATTCAAAAAAAAAAGCGCTGGGGAAGAATCAGTATTTGCCTAGCTAGCTTATGTCGTGTAGGCCTTGATTCAATTCCTAGTACCCAAAATTTCGCTCATAAAATAGCCAAAATCTTTGCTTCCATGCACAATGAAGTCCAAATTTTTTATCTGATCAAAATTAATCTTCCTTCCCGCTGTTTACTTGTACAAGTTAAACAAGCAAATTAGTATGCAAAACCACTCGTAATGGTAAGTACTAGCAGTACAAAACTTCCCTAAAATGGACCTAGTAAGGGAAATTTAAAAATCTCTGAACACCACTAAAGAGCATTCAGAGTTGGACCTAGGCCCTACACATTTGTAACAAATGTCATGCAACTTGGTCTTCATGTTGTCCCATAAGTTGGAGCAGGAGGTGTCTGACTCGTGTAGCCTGGCGCCGGGGATCGCCTTTCTTAGTTATGGACTGCTTGTCTGGCCTAAGTGGAGGATGTGCTCCTGGGAACGATGATACCAGGGGGAGGGAGTGTGCGTGTAGAGGGAGAGAGGGGCTTACAAGAGGTGACATAAATAAATGACAGAAAAAACTCAATGAAATACTAAACATATGGGCTTGGAAACAGTCTTCAAGAATCATATCTCATATGGTGGTGCACTTTTAGATCCCAGCACCAGGAAGCAGAGAGCAAGAGGATCTCTGAGTTCAAAGAGAGCGGACTACATAGCCAAGGTTCACCACATGTTAGGGTTATGTAGAGGGAACCTGTTCAACCCCACTCCCAAAAAATTTGTAAAACAGAAAAAAAAAAAAAATCAGATCTCTACTACTACCTATACTCAAGCAATAAAACTATGCCTTGTTTACATAAAAGTAATAAGTCCGCCGGGCAGTGGGGGCACACGCCTTTTGCCCAGCACTTGGGAGGCAGAGGGAGGCGGATTTCTTGGGGGGAGTTCGAGGCCAGGCCCGGTCTACAGAGTGGGGTTCCAGGACAGCCAGGGCTACCCAGAGAAACCCTTTTTCTCGAAAAAAACAAAAACAAAAAATAAATTAAAAAAAAAGTAATAAGGGCCACCAACTATACCAAAATCAATTAACTACATTTGAATTCAATTTACTAAGTTTGGGAAAAGAGAATTTCCACATACATGAAACAGTTTCCCGAAATACAAAATAAATGTAAAAACCCATCACAAAAGCAAGGAGTGGTAGGATTTGGGGAGGATTAGTGACACTTTTGGAAGTTTTGGTTTTTTTAAAACCCCAGAAAATATAAGAATGTTATCATTTTCATCGCAGTGTGGGGTATTTGGGGCTGCTTTTAGATGGTCCACAGCAGACCCGACTATGATTTGTCTCCCTGCTCTAGCAGGGGTTGATTCTGCCCGCTGAGTAGTTTATGCAATTTGGTGACACTTGGAATATTCTAGGGACTTTTTCAGATGGTATTAAATGCTAGGGTCCCAAAAGGTGGGGTGGTTGTTGTAGGGTTTTAGTTTGTTGATTTGCTGTTGGTTTTGGTTCCTTAAACAGTCATGTGCAAATAAACAAAGAAGAAAATTAGGAATCTGACAGAGAAAGATCAAGCTTGCCCCAATGGAACTCAAGATTCCTCATCACCAAGTAGTAGTCTACCCAAAAAACAGTGTCCCCATTTTTCCAAAACCCTAACTTTATGCAGAGAACTCTTTTCCTCTGTCTCTATCCTTTTTCTCTCCTAAATCTAGTGTTAAGGGTTTTGAAGGGTGGAAAGGGGAGGAAAGAAAGAACATCAGCCGGGACAGAGTGCTTTAGGACAGCCAGGGCTCACAGGGAACCCTGGTCTCGAAAAACCAAAAGGCCGGGTGCAAAGGTGGGGGCCCCACGCTTAGTCCCAGACTTATGAGCAAACAGGGCGAAATTTGGAGTTCCAGGCCAGCTGTGTAGGGGTTCCAGGACAGCTAGAGGCTATAGGAGACAAGAACTCTGTCTCAAAAACAAAAAAACAAAAAAAGGAGAACCCACACAAGAGAAAAGAGCAGTTTAGGGGTGGGGGGTGTTGAATGCCTTATAAATGCTAACTCACCAGCTCTACCACTGAACACTATGCACCCTCATCCCAAAGAGATTTAGTTACTGAAGTGGCATCTGTACCTCTCCAATCCTAACTCTCAGATTATGTTTTAGGGTCAGTTTAAACATACGGTTAATTCTAACTAGAGTGTTTTCTTGGTTTAATACCATTTCTCTTGTGTCAAATATTACCCTTCTCTTTTCTGTCTTCTCAGAGGAACTCCCATGAACATACATTCATATTTCTTATATTATTATACAGGAGATGTGAATACTATATAAGAAAATAAAACTCAGATATTGTTATCTTGGTTTTGACTTGTTTTCTTAGGTAAAGACAAAGAAGTTGCATTTAACATTTTTAAAATACACAATCACCTTAGTCTTATAAGTTACAAAACATTGTATTGAAATTTTCCTGGGTTTAAAAAAAAAAAAAAACATGGTATCTTCTCTTTTAATACTTGACTGTACCAATGAAAACTTACCACAGAGAATAAAAATAACCAGACTTTCAATTCCAGCAATTTAAAGTAATTTAAATCAATTTCACTACCCATGAGAAATCTGTAGGGGTTTGGAAACCCTTCTTACCAATTCCCAATTGGGCAAGTTTTAGGCCTTCGTATGTTTCTCTTTTGGAAAAAGGCTTTTTTCCTTAGAGAGTCATCGACATCCCCGTTTCTCTGGGACCCGTCCTAGTTTATGTCTTATCCCTGCATGATGTCTGATTAATGCCCCCTCTTACAAAAGTATTCCTAGTTTGGCGGGTGTGGTAATCATGCCTATAGTCCAACCTTTGGGGGTGGTGAAGAAGAGGGAAAATCACATGATTCCGTTCAAGGCCAGCTGTACTAGACAATGAGTTTTAGGAGAGGTTAAGAACAACATAAGCCACCTGGCCCACCCCCAAGGCATTCTTCAAAAATGAATCATATAGGTTGGGCATGGGTGGCACATGCCTTTAATCCCAGCACTTGTGAGGCAAAAAAGACAGTGATCTCTGAGTTCCAGGTCTCATCTAACATAGTGAGGTCCAGAATTTCCCAGGGGGTAACTGTCTCCAAAAAAAAAAGGAAGGAACAAAAAAGGGAATCATGTGTTAGATTCCTCATAGGATTTGAAAATTACATGTCATGATACATATGAATAGTAGTGGAATATAAATCATAGTTTTAGTTAGTATATTAATTATTATCAATGTCTTTTTAGAAAAGATTTTTAATTATGTAATTAAAAATGTTACTACAACATTTTCTTACAAATAAAATTATATATGCATTTAACTATCCACATTCAATTCTTTAAAACAACTCAGCAGCACTAACTGCCAAAAATCAACACTAACCAATTTATTTAGAAAAATAGCATTATCAATGGCCCTCACATTTTATCATATATAAGTTTTAAGAGGTTATATCATAATTTTATCAAGAAAGTAACTGAAAATAAATCTCTGCTTACAGTCCAATCATGTCTCAATATTCTATTAACATTTGTAATCAAGGTTCTTTGGATTAACTATACAATTCAGAAAACTTGAGGAAACATTTCTGGCACCTAAACTACCTTTTTTAACCTTTTGCATGTAATGGACACCTTGGATTATAATTCCATCATTGAACACCAGTTGTTGGTATTAACAGAATACAAAAGGAAATCTGGATAAAAATACTCAATATTGAAACACTCTAGGTAAAGAAACGTGCTCATCACCTGGCAAAGTGATTTCCCGCAGGACAAAGCAGAAGGGGGTGATCAACACAAAGTGAATACATCCAACTCACGACAATGAACACACACCAATGCTATATATTATACATGATATATTGCCCATGTAGTATTTAATACAGGTGAGTTCCACCTCATTTTCACTAAATCCAGTTATCTAGAATTTCTTCAGAGAAAACTCTAAAGTTTATGAAAAGCAGGAAAGAATAAAATAATAAAAGAAACAGATGATACTAATCAGTAATAAACCTAATAATCTTAACCACTGATACTATTTATCACTCAATAAAAATAAAATGGTAAGCAAAATGTGAACTAAAATAGAATGTAGAAACAAGAACTATATATAAAGAATGTTTAAAATGCATTAAGCAATAGTAGGGAAATCCCTCTATAGAAACAAAGGAGAGGCGCGGGCAGTGGTGGCACACGCCTTTAATCCCAACACTTGGGAGGCAGAGGCAGGTGGATTTCTGAGTTCCAGGCCAGCCTGGTCTACAGAGTGAGTTCCAGGGATAGCCGGGGATATACAGAGAAACCCTGTCTCGAAAAAATAAAAAAAAAAAAAAAAAAGAAACAAAGCAGAGGGGCTGGAGAGGCTCAAGGGTTAAGAATACCAACTGCTCTTCCAAAAGGTTCTGAGTTCAATTCCCAGCAACCACATGGTGGCTCACAACCATCTGTAATGGGCATCCGATGCCATCGTCCGGTGGACAGCAACAGTGTACTCACATACATGAAATAAATAAGTAAATCTTAAAAAAAAAAAAAAAAGAAAAGAAATAGATTCCTATTAGATAAGCCTAATTTGTAAAATTTAACTTGTTTATTTAGGATTACTGTCTGAGTATTTTTTTTTTAAGCATAGAATAAAGTTTATTCAAGCATGGGGAGGGGAGCCAGGAGGGTAGGAGAGGGAGAGAGAGAGAGAGGGAGGGAGAGAGAGAGAGAGAGAGGAGAGAGAGAGAGAGAGAGCGCGAGCGAGCGGCAGAGAGGTAAAGGCCGGCCATGAGCACATGGAGAGAGGGGGAAGGGAAGGGGGAGGGGCAGAGAGAAGCTACAGGCAAGAGATCAGGAGATTAAGAGTCTGTCTGAGTGTTTTGCCTGCATGGATAATACATGCACCACATGCATGTGCAGTGCCCTCAGAGATCAGATGTCAGAATCCCTGGTTAGAGATAGTTGTGATACACCACGTGCTGGGAAAACCCAACCTGGGTCCTCAACAACAACAATAGTTATTTTATTCTATGCCTTTCTCCAGTCACCAATCCTAAAGGTTTAATTAAAATCTAACCACTCAATAAGCTGAATGACTCATGAAGTATCCTTAGACAAATATAGCGTACGGAACAAAACAATTTTTAAAATGTGTAATTATTCTATGTACCATAGAAAACAGAAACATCGCAGGGCAGTGGTGGCGCACGCCTTTAATCTCAGCACTTGGGAGGCAGAGGCAGGTGGATTTCTGAGTTCAAGGCCAGCCTGGTCTACAGAGTGAGTTTCCAGGACAGGCCAGGGCTACACAGAGAAACACTGTCCTCAAAAAAAAAAAAAAAACATACAAAAGGAACACTCAAAAAGGAACCCAAGGAGCTAAAGAAATGTCTCATTGGTTAAGAGCATGCGATTATATCTGTAATCCCAACCCTAGAAAGGTTCAAATAGGAGGATGACAAATTTGAGGGCTAACTGGGCTACAAAATGAGATTCTGTCTGAAAGTAAACAGATAAGCAAGGAGACCATGTGTCTACCTTATCTGGGGAGAGAACAAAGCTAGTTGATTACCTCTTAACCAACTCTCTTCCCTCCAGACAAGAACTTGTCAAAGTAGCCTGGGGCTGATCTGATACCACTATCCCAAACTGGCCTCAAACTTGCAACATCCTACCTTAGCCTCCCAAGTGTTCAGATTACAGGTGTGAGCCATTATACCTAGCAATGCTAACTCTGCTGGTGTCCACTAATCAGTATCAAAGAAGTACAGTGACTATGTATTAACAACTCTATTCAGGAGGCAAATCTTCTGGTAACCAAAGAAATTTTTTCTTACCAAAGAAATTTTTTTTTTTTTTTTTTTTTTTGGTTTTTTTGAGACAGGGTTTCTCTGTGTAGCCAGGGTTGTCCTGGAACTCACTCTGTAGACCAGGCTGGCCTCGAACTCAGAAATCCGCCTGCCTCTGCCTCCCAAGTGCTGGGATTAAAGGCGTGCGCCCCACCACCGCCCGGCATTACCAAAGAAATTAAAGACGTTCTGTTTTTTAAAAATTCAAATACATAAAACCCAGTCCACAGAGCCATATTACTTATACAGAAAAATAGAGAATTTTGGTTAGATTAATGCAAAAAAAATGCACTTTAGGAAAAGCAAACCAAGAATTTTAATTCTTCACGTCATTGCCACCAGAAAATGAAAAAACTATAATTTGTGAAAGACAAATATTAGTATACAGGGACACAGTATGGAACTACACACAAAAAGCCCTGAGCATAAATATTAAATGTAGAAAACTACAAAAAAATGCAAAGTACCTTGAAACTGTAATTCTATGGCTCCTCTTTACTTCCAACAATCACATTCCTATCTACACTGACAGCTAGCTAGGACTACACTGATAGTGCACTGCTAATTGGAACTAGCCCCTTTCCTTTGCTATTTTATTCTCCCAACTCCCAAAATAGTGCTCCTCTAAATAGCAAACTGTACATTTTAATGTACATTTGAATGTACAGTTTAGGTTCAAAATTAAATCTTTCAATATCAAAAACTGAAGTGTTCCATCAAGTATAAAGAAGTAAAAGTAAAATAAAAATGCTATATGCTGTTTACAACATTCCTATAGGGCTGTGGTGACATGTTAAGCATGCAGACTATCAAACATAACTAAAGTGACAATGACATATTTTCATCCCTAATCCTGTATTCCCAAAAACAATTTGACCCTGATCGTAGGCTAAGTCCCCAAATTTACTCATACAAATGATAAAAGAAATGTTGAATTTAATTTCATTAAAATTATATTCACATTTGAACTTTTTAAAAATCCAAAATCAACTTCCAAACTTGTAATTTGTTGGTTTAGTAGCTAGTTTTGAATCACAAGAAATCAAAGCTGATGTCAAACATTTTTAGACATCTACTTAAGAATATTTGCATAGGAATAAAAATTTGAAGCCAGGAAGCTGACTTCCCCTTAATATCCTTGTAAAAGCTAATGAAACATGAAATAATAACAGTTCAGAAAATATTTGCTCCCAGACTAGGGTAAAATTTTCTGTAATAGTAATAATTGGGGAATATATTTTACAAACACAAAAATAAAAATATCCATTGCTTTGGATTCCTTTTATAACTTTTAACATATATTCAAAAATGCATCTAACAGAGGAACAAAATAAGCTTGACATAGAATACCAGACTGCAGAAAGCAAGGCACTTACCTTGGACTTTGGAAGCAAATATACTAATTAAAGGAGATCAAGGGTCTTAATTTTAATTGTACTTTTATTGCTGATGGCAGTATGAAAAAAATGTTCTTAAAAGAAAACACTGAAATAGTTTTTCCTATCAACTTTCAAGTAGTTAGAAGAGCAGACAGTTGGGGAAGGTACATCATTTTAAATGTAAAATACTCAATTTCCTATTGGTTTAAAAAAAGAACCCTCTCTACCCTGTCTGTCTCAAATACCTTATACTACCACTTCACAGTGGGAATAAATGGCTAATAAGTCCCTTCCTTTTCCAATCCACCTCTCTACCTAGTCATTAAACAGCAAACACTGAAGCTGCATTCAGCCAGATCAAGCTTCCTCGGGGAAATGTTCCCTGTGGCACCCCAATCCCTTCACTGTCACTTACTCGGCTGCCAAAGCCCCTCCTATTAATAGTAAATCCCTCTCCTACTGACTCACTGCAGCTCCAACTTAATGAAACACACACCAAGAACAAGTTGTTAAATATACAAATGGAATTTCCTATTTAAAAAAAAAAAAAAAAAACAGTCAAAGGGAAAGCAGAAGGCCAGCACGTTCCGTATTTAAGTCTTATCTGGAAGAATTTACGTTGTTTTCCCTGCAGGGCCTGTTCAAATATTTTCGAAAGTTGGTATGCTAGGCATTATGTAATTTCCTACACACAAGCCTAAGTTTCCGTGTAAATAACTTAGGTAAATATAAAGTCAACACATCAAAATGTACAAACTTTGAAATTTTTCTTCCAAATCCTTATTTCTCAACTACAGAAATTTTCAAGCAAATAGCAAAGTAGAATAAGTTACCAATGAGCCTTTTGAGCTTATCTGGCTACAGTAATCAACTGGCTGTCACCTCTCCTCGTCTCGGGCCTCCTACTCTCCTTATTCTTTAAAGAGAATGGAGAGACTCAATAAGGACACTGAGGATAACCCCAAGGCAACAAAAGTATCAAAGTAACCATGTTAAAAAGTCAAAAATCTACAGTGTTACTGTAAAAGCACCCTGCCCAACTCCTAGACAGTAACATTTAAGAATTCAGTAAAAAACACTGAAATGACCATATTTACTACTCAATGAGTACATTTCACATTTTAAAAGGATAAATAGAAATATGAGGTGAAATGAACTTAAATATTTATAATTACCAGGAATTTATGCACTTGATCTGAAAATGGAAAAAAACAACGATTTAACATAATCTATCATGAAATTACAATTCAACCACTTGAAAAACCGCTGGACACTTATGCCTTCACTGGTCCTTCTGATCCCTAATTATAGATTGATATCAACACAGAAAGAAAACCAGGCATTTTGACGTAAGTGGTTTAAAATGTTTCAAAATTAAACCCTACCGTTCATTGAGAAATATATGATATGAAAGCAAAACCAAACTACCTGAATTGCATGTCGTTAAACAGAAACGTATCCACTTTCCAGGGCCATCAAAAAAAAAAAAAAAAAACCATAATAAGTTCACATATACCCTTAAACGCAACGCACTTGGGCTCCAGACAGAATTAGGAGACCGCCTCCTGCTTTTGCTCCTAACCAATACGCAGAGAGAGAAGGTTGGCAGGAAAGTGCTGCGAGGACAGTAACAAACACCAGCAAGCTCCCGAGCAGGCCCTGCTAGAGCCAGGAATGACGCACTTCGGTAACCCGACTCTTTTCTCCCCTCCACCCCCCGCCCCCAGCAGCGGTGCTGACACCGCCAACAGCCCGGAGTAGGAAAAAAGACAACAGAAAAAAGGCAATGCTTGGACCGCACCAGTTTCATTAAGAAACCTCGACTATTCCTCTTTCGACACTAACCACCAGGACTAAACAGGAAAAGAAGCTTCGTGCTTAAGCAAGTCCCATCATGGTGGTTTAAGTCACTAAATTAAGCTGATAATGAGTCCAATCCACAGAGACATATACACAGGGTGTGGCTGCCGTGAAATCCGGCGGTCCGTGGGAGAAAAGGGGGACGGAATTTACACCCCAGTGTAAGGGAAGATGGGGCTTTACCAGGGTCGAGGAGGAGGCGGCCCGCGCATTTTAAGGAACCATTGCAAACCAACACAAGCGTCTCCTTTAGTTAAACCTAACCCCACAGATCAAAAGTTTCTCATAGACAAAACATAGAAGCTGGAAATAATTATTTAGTCAAAAAAACACGACCCTCAATTTAAAAACTACATCCAGAAGAAAGGAGGAGGGAGAGGGAGGGGGTAGCCAACAACATAAAAAACATCCTAGCCACGGAGGAGAAAGTCTCCCAGACCGGATGAAACTACTAATGCAATATTAAAAATTCAAGTCGAGCACCAAAGCACGAAAAATCACACGATAACCCATTACCGTTGAGGATTAAAAATAAAATGACATATAACACGAGAAGAAACTAATGTCGAAAGTACAGCGGTTTATCAAAAAAAAAAATAATAAAAAAAAAAAAACAAAACTAAAGGCAAAACAAGACATTGTCGCGGCGGGAGGGAAAGGGGGAAAAAAAGGCCGAAATCAACAATACGTTTACAATTCTAGGCCAGAAGAAAATGGGAACAGGGCTCAAAGTTTTGCGGAACTACTTGATGCTGTTTCCCCACACCTTCTCTCTCCTATGGCCCATCCGACCCTTTTTCTCCTAAAATTGCAGTCCGCAGATCTCCGGGTACGTGAGAGAAAAAAAAGAAAGTCGCCCTCAAGCAAGAATAAAAGTGTGGAGGGAAAAAGGCTGCCTACCTGGGGCAAGGATCAGCTCAGTTCGTGCCTTGAGAAAGCCAGTGCGGGTGGGGGTGGGAACGAAAAAGCAGCACTAAAACTAAAACAAAAGTGGCGCCAAAACCCCCCAACAAAACAGCCTTCCACTCCCGCCCTTTCCCCCCCTCCGCCCATGCCAGGCAGGCAGGGCCCCCCTTCGGGGCAAGCTCTACGCGCTGGGTACCGACGCCGCCGGACCCCAAACGATTTCGAAAATTGGTGCCCTAAGAAAACTGACCGAAGTCGGGGCCTCGGGAAGGATGGAGAGATCGATGCCAACCGCTTTGCCCAAGCAGTTCCCCCACCACGCGCTGGAGATGATGGGGCGGGGGAGAGAAGCCGAGGGGCCCGTCACATGATGTTGTTCCCTCTCTAGAAGGGAGGAAGAGAGGGAGGGAGGGAGGGAGGGAGAGGAGGGAGAGGGAAAGGGGGGGAGAGGAGGGAGGGGAGGGGAGGGGAAGGGAGGGAGGCAAGGAGGGGAAAGGGAGAGGGGAGGGGGGACGAGGGAGGGGTGTGAGCAGAGTAGATTTTCCTCGCCTCCCTCGGTTCCGAGGCCCAAATAGACACAAACGAGCCTGCTCGGCCTCCCCCCCCCCCGGGTTCCCAGCACCACCATCTTGCTCGCTTCCTTCCCCGCACCACCACGGCGCGCTCTCCCACTACCCACCCCCCCCAGCACACGCCACCCAGCCGCGGCCTCCCCGGGTTTGCCCTTTCTTCTCCACCCGTCCCCCCCTCCATCCCGACTACGGATGGCACCCCCACCCCACCTCCAGTCTGGGGGGCTCTCTCCGCTCCCCCTACGGGCTGCTTAAGGCCCCGGGAGGAGAAAGGGAAGCGACCAAGCAGGCTACACGGAGGCGCCGAGCCTCCATCTTGCCGCCGTTGCGCGTTCTCCATTTTGGGCCACCCATGGGGGGGAGGGGGGCCCTCCGCCGAGGCCCCGGGGGAAGAGTTGGACGAGGGAGGCGAGAGAAAAACCTCTCAGCGAGGGTAGAGGGAAGGAAGCGTCCTGCGCTTAAAAAGCGGTTCTGGGAGGAGGGAGGCGCGGAGGGACGCAGGGGAGGACTGGAAGTTCCTTGGAAGTGTTGGGGTAGCGACTTGGCGGCGGAGAGGCCAGGCGGGGGCCGTCGCGGGGCCGCGGCGAAGGCTCGCTCCCCGCCCGCTGGACAAAGGCCGCCCGCTCGCTCGCTGGCTCGCTCGCTGGCTGCCCCGCGCAGGGCCCTGAGGAGGCCGCGGCCCGGCCCCGGAGCGCTAGGCCTGCTCGGCTCCCCTCCCAGCCGCACGCTTTCCTTCGCCCGATCTCAAGCACACACACCTCACGGTGGGCCCGCGCGCCCCGGGTGCCCCTCCAAACTTCTAGAAAACTTCGCCTCCGCCATTTTATAACTATACCTCCCCCTCAGCGTCTACAGAGGCAGCAAGGAAGACTGTTGGCCCTCCCCACTCCTTCCTTCTTTCTCAGGCCGGGGGCTTCTTCACCCCTGGGCTGGTACAAGATTTTTTCCCCCTTCCTCTTCTTTACAACCCTTGAATGCTTACTGAGGGACGGAAGCTCCCGCGGGTCTAGAGCCGTGGGGGGGTTGGAAAGGTGGCGGTCGGATCCGGCGGGGTGCTTTTTTTTTTCTGTTTTTTTTTTTCTATTTTTTTCTGTTTTCTTTTCTTTCTTTTCTTTTTTTTTTTTTTTTTTTTTTTTTTTTTTTTTTTTTGGTGGCGCTTCGGGATTGTTTGGGGTGTTCGCTCTTCGGCGACTTGGAGGCGAATGGAACGCGCAGGCGCCATCTGTCGGCCGCGAACCCGCGGCCAGCTCCTGTTGGGAGGGAGCGCCTCTAGCGGCGGGGGGCCTGCCATTGCGGCGCGCGCCACGCAGCCCTCCCACCCCCCAGCCTCCTCCCGCGTCGCCGGCCAATCGCAGCCGCCCGACTCCCCGCTTCGGCGTCCCGGGCGCCCTATGTGAACTGGGCGCCCGCAGGGGGCCCGCCGCCGAGTGGGGTAAACAAGCTGGCGTGCCCGCGCCTCGCTTACTCAGCCGTTGGGACGCGCTTCCCGCCTAGCGCGGACTGGCATGGGGGCCCCCGGCGCCACCGGGGAGGGGCGCCGGGAGGCCGGCGACAGTGTCTGCTGGATGGCCCCCGCCTTGGGAATTCCGGGGCTTAGCGAGGCGATCGTCCGGCGCCCCCGCCCCCTGCCCAGCCCCAAGGTGGCAGCCCTGCAGGCTAGCAGCACCCTTCGAAGCTCTCCAACACACCCACCCCAGCAAAGGGCCACTGGGTCCTTGTTCCGGATCACTGCTTTCCTCACATCCTTTCCAACACTCCTCACACTTCCCACCAAAAGAACCCAACTCGTCCACTTGATCCCAGCCTGAATGGATAGCTTGCAATTCTGTTTGCTTTTTTTTTTTTTTTTTTTTCCTTCGAGTATGGTGTAAAGATTAATTCTCTTTAACAGAAAGACTACGGGGAAAATTATACATAATTACATATATGCGTATTGAGATGTATATATAATTTTCAACTGACTATTCTTGTTCAATAAAAATGTAGACTCCATACTCAAATTCCTACGACACTTAAGGAACTGGACTACTAGGCTGGTTGGCCGCTCAGCCAATTTTATAGGTGACTTTTCGGGGTGGAAAAGGAGATGGGACCAGACAAAGTGGTTGAGAAGTTCACGTGCAAGTCAGGATTGGCAGGAGACTTGTGGAGACTATTAGACACTCACTGCTGGCTTTATGTGGAGGCAGCCTTGCCACATTGTTAACAATTAAATTCCTTGTACTTCCTCTTAGCCCTCCCACAAATGTTTTGAAGTACAAAAAGACCTTTTGCACCCTTCCCAACTCCCTTGATCTTTATCACCCTTGGGTGTTTATTATGAGGATATTTTTTCTTTTTGTCACTTCATTTCCAGTCCACCCTACATGACCTTTGCCTAGAGCACTCTATGCGGGGGTGGGGACACTCAGGAATGGCCTGTCCTTGCCAAACTCCTCTTCTCCTAGGACAGGAAGGGAACTATTAATTACAGTGTCTCCATTGCTGTTACAGAACTTCCTAACCGCCTAAATAGCCTCAGATTAAACATTATTTGTTTCATTTTTTTACATGTGGATTTAAAATACCTTTCTCCATATTAAATTGTTTCAAATGAGTAATAAGATAAATGAGAACTATTTATGAGTTGAGTAAATGGTGACATTACACCCAATCAGGAATTGCAGGGCATTCTAATGCAATAAGATGATATCTTTCAATCCATAAATTCTATTCTTTCCACGTCTGTGTCTGTGTCTTAGGTCTTCTCCCATCCACTGAGCTTAGTGCTCAGTTTCCTTGCAACTTTAAAAAAAAAAGACCTATGGTCTATTTAATCAAGTGAACAATAAAAGTTAGGCAGAAGCAGCTAAATAGCAACAAGAAGTAAAGCCTTAACCGTTTTTTTCTTACCAGTAAAGCATCTGGAGGGGATCACTATTGATGCAAAACAAATTTCTATTTCTTTTCTTTTTTTTTTTTTTTTTTTTGGTTTTTTCGAGACAGGGTTTCTCTGTGTAGCTCGGGCTGTCCTGGAATCACTCTGTTAGGACCAGGCTGGCCTCGAACTCAGAAATCCGCCTGCCTCTGCCTCCCAGTGTGGGATTAAAGGCGTGCGCCACCAAACCGCCCGGCTCTATTTCTTTTCTAAACCATCTTTACTAGAATTTTTTGAAGGTTTTCATAGATTTAAGTTTCAAAATGGTGCATCTAGAGCAGTAATAGGTAGCAAAGTTTACAGTTAAAGCAAAATTAAACCGGAAAGGAATAGAACAATTGGGCCATGTGGCAAATAATCTTACAATAAACTAATAGTTCATTTGTGTCAGTTGTAAGTAAATTAGTTACTGTTTTCGTATTAACTGCAAACTCGATGTTCTGCTCCAAACAGCACACTTACCCTTTCTCCATGTTTTAGAAATTTAGGTTTTAAGTTGTCTGCTTTAAGTCAAATTGAAAAGTTCCTCTTGAAATTTGCTTTCATTTTGAGGAAAACACTACTGAAAATTAGTAACTGTGGTATAAACATCAGAAATCAACTTCATAGCAAATTTCTAATGATAGTCAGCAACATTTAGTACTGGCTTTTTTTTTTTTTTTTCTGCGTTCTTTCAAAAATACCAAACCCTGGTATCAAAGCTCCCAATATGTTCCTTCAACTGTCCTAAGAAGTAACTTTTATTTTGTACAGGACTAAAAGACCTGGAGACTTCATCCTTACTTTTTGAACCAAAAACAAAAATTCCATTAAGTGAAAGGTGTCACTGATGTAAAACCGTCTTTTGGTGGTGATTCTTTTATTTATTTGTTGGGGAGAAGGGGGTTGGTTGGTTGTGAGACAGGGATTCTTTGTATAGCCTGGTATGTAAAACTATTTTTTTTCTTTTTTCTTTTTTTTTTTTTTGGCTTTCCAAGAAAGGGTTTTCTCCTTATCGTCTTGGCTGTCCTGTAACTGCTCTGTAGACCAGGTTAGCCTTGAGCTCAGAGATCCTCCTGCATCTGCCTCCAAAGCCTTTGGCTCAAAGTCGTGTGCCATCACACCCAACATGTAAAAGTATCTTAATCATGATTTCTAAGTAACATGCCCATAATTAGGAAACAGTCACAGGAAGATTTATATTAATTTGGATTATTAACAAAGATTATCTGTTACAATGCAGTCTGTACATTTCTAGTTACCAGAAATAGTTTTGCATCAGAAAGTGTCATATCCATGACACAGCACCAAACATTTATAGTCTCTTACTTTTCAACTTTCCTATTCCAGTATTTATCAGGCACCCAACATGCTTACTTTAAAATATTTTATCATGGACATTTAACACAAATTAATTTTCTATTTCCTAACAATATCCTAAACATGAAGCCTAATGAAGAATGCAATTGATTCCACAGAAATTTGAAGTTACATCACAATATCATAACCAAGGACCAAAAATAAGTAATGAACGGGAGGAAATATTTGCCCATATGAATGACATGGCTAAGTATCATAGCATTCAAGGTCTCAAGTTAGTAATAAAATTCCCGAAAAATGACAAAGGTTATGAACAGTTGAATTACTGAAAAAAATTTACTATAAATATTAAAAACAGTGTTCCCAAATTAGCTGGCATGGTGGTGCACCCTTTAATCCCAGCAGTCTGGAGACAGTTCAGGCAGATTCTGAGTTTAAGGCCAGCCTGGTCTACAGAAAAAAACAAAATCTCAAAAGGTGGAATCTTCCTTGCAAAATGAGGCCCTGGGGTGGATAATAGTACTGAGAAAATATTCTCCAGTTATTTTTTTTCTTTTTAAAAATTATAGATTTTTAAAATGTGCCTGCTCTTATTTTTAATAAGTAATTATTTGTACGTAAATTTTTTAGATTATATTTATCTCTTCTCTCTCTCTTTCTCTCTTCTCTCTTTCTCTCTTCTCTTTCTCTCTCTCTCTCTTCTCTCTCTCTTCTCTTCTCTCTCTCTGTGTGTGTGTGGTGGTGGTGTGTTGTGTGTGTGTGTGTGTGTGTGTGTGGTACAATACAATGTGTATGTGGGGTCAGAGACAATTTGCAGAAGACAGTTCTCTCCTTTTTTGGTGCCGGGAAACAAACTGAGGTCATCTGGCCTGGGAGCAAATATCTTTATCCCTAAGCCATCTGCAGTCTTAAGTGAGTTTGACACTTTCTTTTAGGTTTGGTTTGAGGGAGGGGTGTTTTGTTTGTGAAGGTTCTTGCTAATATGTCCCAGGTGGCCCTGAATCATGACATTTTCTTTATTGCGATTTCCAAGATAGGTTATAGGCAATTGCCCCACACAAACAGCTTGTCATTTTCTTATTACCTAACATATGACCAGCAAGTGTTCCCTGAGCATTTTACCTAGAAAAAATGAAAATGTATGTTTAATGAAAAATATGCAAATGTTCTAGCAGCTTTAAAAGCAAAAAAAAAAAAAACCCAAAATTTTATCAAAGGTGAATGGTTTAAAAAAGTGGTTTCACATAGGAAATTACTAAAAAATTAAAAGAACCATGTTCAGGGGGGAAAAATTTAAAGTTTTTCCAAGGCATTTGTTAATTTTAAAAATTAAAAAAAATCACATGAATTACGGCTTCGGGGGGGGAAAGATGGCAGCAGGTAAAGTTGCTTGCTCCAACCAAAAATCCCCGGGGTTCGTCTTCAGTGCCTAAAAGGTGGAAGGGGTAGCCCCCTACTACAACTGCCCCTTACGTCCACCCTTGGGTTTTCCTGTTTTCAACAATATAGGCCAACTAATGTGAAAAAAAAAAAGTATGTGCATTGAAAAAGTTTTTTTTTTTTTTTTGGGGGGGGGTGTTTGTTTGTTTTTTTTGGGAAAAAAGGTTTCTTGTGATTGGCTGCGGGGGGAAATCATTAAACCAGGTGGCCCGAATCAAAAACCCGCTTTTCCCCCCCAATTTAATTTCCGGGTTGTTTTAACCTTTCAAAAACAAAATTTTGTTTTAAAAAAACAACTTACCAGTTTATCACCCCATTTTAAAAAAATTAAAATTCCCCTAATAAAAAATGTTAAAAGATGAAATCAAATATTTCAGCCCAGCAAATTGTATCAAAGTTTTTATTTTTATATTTAACTTCTGAATTTTTCCGACTACAAAGAGGTTTTTAAACCAAAAAAATTTATCCCATTTTTTTACAAATTTCTTAAAAAATTAAAAGGGGAAAAAAAAGGGGGGGGAAAAAAAAAAAAAAAAAAAATTTAAAATAATTTTTTTAAAAAAAAAAAAAAAAAAAAAAAAAAAAAAAACAAAAAAAAAAAAAAAAATCTATTTGGAAAGATAAGTACCCTAAAAAAAAAATCCCCCAAATTTCTAGTTTAGTCATTTTTTTTGAACTTAGTACATGACTAATTCCCAAGAGCCTTATACCCCTTGTATGCTAAGAGCCTATGATGCTGCAATTTAGATTAACCTGTGCCTTGGCTTCCCCGGAAAAAAGCCATACCAACGCCGACCCCAAAAAAGAAAATTTTTTTAAAACATTTTAAAACCCCTTTTTTGTATTTTCTGATCCTTTTTCTTTGAATAACTTGCAATCATTCCAATGAGTTAATGGAATGGACTGGGGGGGTATTATATACTTAAGATTAAAAACAATCTCTCCCTTCCCCCCCCTTCCCTCTTCCCCCTCTTTTAGGGCTTTGAGACAGGTCTCTCTTTCTATGTAGCCTGGCTGTCCTGGACTTAGTAAATTAGCCCAGCTGGCCTCATACTCCGAGAACTGTTGCCAATGTTGGAATTAAAGGCAGTACCTCCTGCCTAGCTTTTTCTTTTCTTTCTTTTTGGATGGGGGAGCAGGGTCGATTTATCTTAGCATTTCAGGTCTTTAGGGTTAATCTCCATTATCAGCCTTGGCACGAGAATGCTTTTCCCCCAGTTTCTTTTGCATCAGATTCAAAAATTTATCAGTCATGCCCTTTTTTTTTTTATTGAAGTGTTCCCTATCACTATTCATTACATTTTTTTTAGTAAGATGCATATAGCCCTGACTGGTCTAGAATCACTATGTAAACCTGGCCCATATTACAAAGATCGACCTGCTTCTACCTCCCCCAATTCTGGAATTAAAAAATGCAATCCCCTTTTAAAAAAGTAATTTCTTTTGGCCCACATTTCTTACTTATGCTTCTCCTATAACACTAGTGTATCTTAAAAACCTGGGGGGCAGGGTGGGGGCACTACCGTAATCCCCAATATGGAAAATGGGGGCAGGAATTTTTGGTCAACAGCCTCTACTATGTAGCAAATTCAAGGCCAGTGGGCTATACTCTGTCTAAAAAATTAAAAAAAAAAAAAGGATGACACCTAGGGATCATCCTTTTTAAAATTAATTTTTATTGAGAAGTCGGAATTAGTGTGAATTTTTGGTTTATGTATCCGCAAACTTCCCCGGGCACACCTATGTGGTGGGCTAAAAATTATGCTTGAGAAGTAACGACTAAAAACAAATATAAAATCTTTTGGCTATTTTTAGTACACTCCACACTTTCCAAAAATCATCTCCTCCTGGTGAACTTGATGGCGTAATCTCTCATTGTTTGGTTTTCCCCCCTTTCTTTCACTTTGGTACTTAGAGAATAAGTACTCAAAAAGTAGTTTTAAATGTATGACTTTTAGGAAAAAGGAACCTTTACACATGCTTGGGATGGGTTGTGGTGGGGGGGGACTGGTGAGGAATTTAGAAACCAGCATGGTTCCATAAAATGAAATACAATGCCAATGATCAGCCATAGTATCCTGGTATTCATCCCCCGTTCCATCCCCTTTTCCAAAGATTAAGTCAGTTTCAGTACACTAAAACATACGGCATATCCATGCTTATTTTTTTTTTTACATTTTCCCGAGCTAAGAAAAAAGAATCTCCCCGATGGCCAGCAACAATAAATGGATAACAAAATGTGATACATACCTAGGACGTTTTTCTCAACTTTCAGGGAAAAATTGTAAATTATGATTTAAAAAGGGGAAAAGGGTAGAAAAATTTAATGATTATGTTTTAAAAAATTATGCCAAATTAGAAATAGAGCTACTGTGATTTCTCCACTCACATAATGTAAACAAGAAAATATTGTGTTCTGGGGCAGTGCTGAGCACACCCTTTTAACTCATCCCCCGGGGAAACGAAGCAGCAGATTTTATGATTCAAGGGGGGTTTTGGCTACAGAGGGAGTTCCGGGTACACAGAGAAACCGTCTCAACAAAAGGGGGAGGGGGGGGTTGGAAAGAGAGAAAAAAGAATGTGTGTTCAAGTTATTATATACATTATGTGTTACGACAGAAGAAAAAAGGATTGAAAAAAAAAAAGATCTTACAGAAAAAAGAGAGTAATTGATACAAGTTCATAAAAGCAGAAAAGGGAACTATGCAGGGGAGAGGGGGCCCCGGGAAGGGTTTAAAGAAGGGGAGTTGGGGGAGTAAATAATAAGTATCTGATATGTATTTGTTGAAAGTCGAGAGCCGGAGTAGAATGCATATTAGCAAATGGAAGAGCTGGTTTAAAATACAAACCAAAACCATTTCCCCCAGTGGGTATGTATTTTTTTAATGACTGAAAGAAGAATTAGTAATAATACTCCTGCTCATATGCCACATAGTTGTTTGGTTTTGTTTTAGTGCCATGGATGTGTCCTGGAACTCAAAAGTAGACCAGGCCGGAATAGAAAAATTCTGCCTTTCCCCAAGTGCGGGATTAAAAGGGTGCCAGCCCACTGCCCCCAATTACCCGGGGGGTTTTTGTATGCCAGTAAGACTTTTTTAATGAGAAACATATCAGCCCTTAGCCAATTTTAAAAAAAACAAATTACCCGTACTTTCCAACTCTTTCCCCTCTATTCCCCAAATTTCTCTTTCCCTTTTTGATTTTCCAAAATTCAATTTGCCCCATCTCAAGTTTCTAATTTAAAAAGGAAAAATTTTCTCTATTTTGGAAATACTCCCTCCAGGTTGGATTTCTTAATTAATTTAAAAAAGTATTTTTTTTTTTATTTATTTATTTTTCAAGACAGGGTTTCTCTGTGTAGCCGGCTGTCCTGGAATACTTGTAGACCAGGCTGGCCTCGAATCAAAATCCACCTGCCTCTGCCTCCCAAGTGCTGGGATTAAAGGTGTGTGCCACCACCGCTCGGCAAAAAGATGTATTTATTGTATATGTATAAACACTTTGCTAGCATTGTGTGTGTGTGGTGTGTACCAAACATACAAGGCCTGTTGCCTAAAAAGGTCAGCCCTAGGACATCAGATCCCCTGGAACTAGAGGATAATTGTGAGCCACTATATGGGTGCTGGGAACCAAACCTGGATCCTCTCCAAGAGTAAATACTCTCAACAACTGAGCCATCTCTCAGTCCCCTACAAGGATATTTTTAATGTCTTGCAAATATTAATATAATAGCAATTGTGTTTTTGCATTTACTATAACTATTCTACCTAATATAATGTTAGCATATGGTAGAAAATCTTTTTTTTTTTTACTACAGTAAAACGAGAAAATAAATAATAATGTAGGTTAACACTTTTAGAATGTTTTTCCTGGGCTGGTGGCACATGCCTTTGATCCCAGCACTCAGGAGAGGCAGGCAGATCACTGAGTTCAAGGCCAGCCTGTTCTACATAGCAAGTTCTAGGACAGCCTGGGCTACACGGTGAGACTCTGCCTAAAAATAAGTAAATAAATAAATAAAATTCTGCCATGATGACAATTTGCATAACCTGTGTTGTTCGATGTGATAACCATATGTACTATAGAATGCAACACTTATAATGTAGTTTAGATTAGCTAGGGGATGAATTTTTAATTAGTTTTAATTAAAAGTCAAATGTAAATAGTCAACATGTGGCTAGTGGCTACTGCAATGTCTATCTAGAGACTTCTGGTTCCGGTTGTTTTTCATTTGAAAGTATTTTACTGAGTGCCCATGTGGCCCAGACACATAGTACTTAGAGGTTATTAATATGAAGAATGCTTGAATTGAAGGAGGTACTTGGACCTCAGGTAGTTTTGAATCTGTTAAAAGAGACTAAGGCTCATCAATCCAAACAAGAGTTACAGAAGATGGATAACGTAGGGACGTGCACAAAGGAGGAATGTGGCAGAGTCCCAAAGGGAAGGTAAGAGTTGAGGTGACATAGCATTCATTTTAATAAAACCAAACAAAATGTTAAAGCATTTGCTCAGGAAGGGTGTGAACCGAAGGTGTAAAGTGAAAACTGAATGCCATCATCCCCTGGAAGTCTGAGACCTATGTAGTTCATTGGGACAATGGTGAATAGAGGGCAGGGAACACTGTTAAAAGAACTCACCTGGCAGTGGTGGCACACGCCTTTAATCCCAGCACTTGGGAGGCAGAGGCAGGTGGATTTCTGAGTTCAAGGCCAGCCTGGTCTACAGAGTGAGTTCCAGGACAGCCAGGGCTACACAGAGAAACCCTGTCTTGAAAAACAAAACAAAAAGATAAATAAATAAAAAATAAAATAAAAAAAATAAAAGAACTCGAGGCAATTACACAGTGTTGGTGGGAATGTAAACTAGGCAGCCACTACAATATAAGTATGTGGATTTCTAAAAAGAAAATAAAATGAAATTAGATTCTCCATATGATCCAGCTATACCATCTGGGGTTACAGCTGGATTCCAAAGGTCTCAAGTCATCAACATACCAGGGATACTTGTACATACTTGCAGGAGAGGCAGGCAGGAGGCCCAGTCACCAAGGTTATCTGCAGCACTAAGGAAGGAACGTGGTATTCTAAGAATAATAGCTAAGGAAGCGGAACAGTTAAGATATCATTTTAAAATTGTGTCTGCATGATGCACAGGAAAGCTGAGACCCAAGGAGGGCTGAAGTGAGTAAGTAGCAGTGTGTGGTGCTTTGAATGAGAGCTGTGCCCATAGGCAGCTCAGGCATTTGAACTCTTGGTCCCAGTTAGTAGTACGGTTGGGAGGTGGTTGAGGATATATGGCCTTGCTGAGAGACGTGCATCATCAGAAGCAGCCTTTGAGAGCTCTGGGGCCTTTGCCCACTTTCCAGTTGACTTGCTTCAGGCTAGTAGTTGAGATGGGATCTCTTAGCTTTCTGCTCTTGTCACCATGCCTGCCACTTGTACCATGGCTCCCTGTCATGATAGAGCCTTAAGCCTCTGGAACCCAAATACACTCTTCCTTCCATAAGTCGCCTCAGTCGTGGTATTTTATTAGAGCCACAAAAAGTAACTAATACGTGGTAAAAATGTTACTCAGTTTAAAAAGGGTTATGGTACACTTAATAGCATGAAAGCAAATTGAGAATTATGGGCTGGACGTGTAAGTCCCTTGGTAGAAAACGTATGCAGCATGGGGAGGCCTGGCATTCTACTCTGAGCACCACAAAATCAGGGCGGGGTAGTGGATTAGGGCTGGAGAGATGGTTTAGCAGTTAGAAGCATTTGCTGCTCTTGCAGAAGACTCAGCACTGGGGGTGGTGGCACACAACTGGGGTGGTGGCAGTTCCAGAGGGTCTGACACCCCTCTTCTTACTTCAGGGGCACAAGGCACAAATGAAGTCCACATACACCCATGCAGATGAAACAAACACACTCAAATAATAATAAAAAACTAATCTTTTGGGCCGGGCAGGTGGTGGCGCACGCCTTTAATCCCAGCACTTGGGAGGCAGAGGCAGGCGGATTTCTGAGTTCGAGGCCAGCCTGGTCTACAGAGTGAGTTCCAGGACAGCCAGGGCTATACAGAGAAACCCTGTCTCGAAAAAGCCAAAAAAAAAAAAAAAAAAAACAAAAAACTAATCTTTTTTCCCCCCAAGTTTTAAATGGAGGTGAGGCTTTTAAACAATAAAACATGTCTGGGAAGAAGCAAATCCTAGATGGTTCACAAACTGGACATTTAAAAAAGAAAATCTTTTTTGACTAAATTTTTTGAGAAAATTTAGACAAAATAATTGACTCTATTTTCACCCAATTCTCTAATCATCAATGCCCGGCAGAGGTCCTAAAATTTCAGTTTTAGTTAAACACAATATGGAGTTCACTTAAATAGAAAAATTGGAATGGCGCATTATTTTTAGTGTCAAATTTACCTTAAAAGAACAGTTACCAAAAAGAAGAAACTATCAACAAACTCACCAAATATTTAAAGGTACAGGTACCCTTTTTTAAAAATAGGGTCTTGGGACCGCCCCAAGGTGGCCGAAAAGAGCTGATGCTTTTGTTCTTAAGAAATGCCAATCCAACAAACAAATGGAAAAATAAATTCCATTTTACTGGTGTCGAGAAATTGCCCCATCAAAATTGCATTGAGGTTTTTCCTTCCTCACCCAATAAGAAATGGCAGTTGTTAAGAAAACAAAACAATCTGGTGGGTTTGTTTGGCAAAGGGGGGGAAACTTAAACACTGTGGGAGAGAAAAAATAAACTAGTCCAGCCTTGGAGGTCCAGGGGTTTTGAAGGAACCCAAAAATATATTGATCAGTGGTCCCACTTGTGGATTATTATTAAAGGGACCCAAGCCCCATGTCCAGGAGGGTTCTTGCCATCATGTCTGTTGGGAATACTTTAATAATATAGTGTTTATAGTTTGTTAAAAATTGTATTTATTCAAGCCAACCCAGATATGCAACAAGAGAGGGATTTTATAAGGAAAATGTAGTATTTGTTTGATTCAATGCTTCCCCTGGGGGGAAAGGGGGGTTTTTGGGCCCACCTCATATGTTTTCCCCTTAAGAGGAAACTTTTAAAAGGTATTACCTTAAAATTTGGGGAACAAAACCCCCAAAGGGGGGAGGCTCTCTTTGGAGACGATTTGGGGCCTTTAAGCCTTTGGAAAATTTAAAATTGTGAGGGTTTCCCCCTTCTTTTTTTTTTTCGGTTTTCCCAGACAGGGTTTTTTTTGTGTAGGCCCGGGCTGTTGGAAAAACCCCCTTTGTAGACCCCGGGGGGGCCCTCGAAAAACGGGGAAAACCGCCTGGCCCCTGTTTTAAAGGGAGGCCCCGGGAATTAAAAGGCGTGTGCCCCCCTCCCCCCAGGAAGTTTCCCCACCTTTTAAAAAACTATTTAATGTAAAAAAAATTTCCCCCCTTCTTGAGAACTGCTGTGGTTTCCCCTTTTTTCCTTTTCCTTTTTTGGGGGGGAATTGGAATTTGGGGGTTAACCCGGGGCTGATCCCTTTAAAACCCCTGTAGGCATTTTTTTTACCCGAATTGAAAAAAAATCTTTTTATTTTTAAAAACTATATATTTACATATACATATTAAAATACACAAATATTTTATATTTTATGTATTTCAAAGCATAATATGTTTTTTGGTTTGTATGTATGTATATGTGGTTAGAAATTTTTCAGCTTAAGAAAAAAATGGGTGTGTGTATTTTTGGGAGGGAAATGGGGGCAACTAGAGAAAAATCAAATTAAATTTAAAACCCAGCCCCCAGAAAGGAGTTTTTTCTTATTTGTAGTTCCTAATTTTTTATTTAGAAAGACATAAAATGCTGAATTTTATTTGGGGCATGGAAAAAAGGGTAAAATAACTAGGGTGGTGGAGGACTAAGGAGAAGGGGGAGAAAGGAAAGGGAGGGGGTGCATAGGGGAAATGTGCCCCAATATTTCAATTTTGTTAAAAAATATCTTTTGGAGGCAAAAAATCAAGGTTATTTTTAGACAGTTTAAAAAGGGCCCTTTTTCACCCCCAACCCCAAAACAAGCATATTTTCTTATTTCCCTTTTGGTTACAGAAAGGGATTTGCTTAAAAATTTGGATGTCCATGAAACCACCAGCAAGACCTTTAAATTTGGCATAGGAACAAGCTTTTTTTAAATCAAAGGTCTTTTTAAAACTAAGAGAGGGCATGAATAGCAACAAAAGACTATTTGATTGAACGTGCAGTTTTTTGTTTCACGTTAAGCAAACCCATTAACTACAAAAGTTCAAAAACCAGAGAACACGTCAAATGTTTGTCTGTTGGATAACACCTCCCAAGTTTAGAACTAGAAATTAATTTTGTAGTAAGGATGTAAAGTATGGGTGAAGGGGGGGAATTGAGTAGGTATTTGCCAATAAAGAGGGCTTAGAATTGAAACTTTTGGAAAAAAATAATGGTTATTTCCCAAATCCAGAAATAATTAGTTTTTAATTTTTTGTAAACAGACATTCGGGGGCTGTTTGGCAGTTTTGGTTTTTTTTGCCAGAGGGGTAAATAAGGGGTGCTGCCCAAAAAGGGCACCTTGACCCCCCGGGGAGGAACTATGTACCTTTACCCCCAAATTATTTCCCCGATGGTTTAATAAAGGGGCAGCCCAATAGTGGGAAAGCGACACGACAAGGGTTAGGATTCCCTTTGGGCTTGGAGCTGGAGGGAGAACCATGAGGTTTTTTAAAAAGAGGAAGGGGATTGAAGAGGAAGCTTTCCATGGGGTAAGAATCTTAAAAATGGCCACGTGGGGGTGGCTAATTGGAGGTTAAAGCGCCCAGACCAAAACGCATAAATAAAACTGGAATTTTAGCTGGAGAAATGAATAATAGCATAGCGATTGCTATTGCCCGCCCTTTGTGCTGGTTTAAGGCTTATTTAAATATTTAAAAATTGTTGGGTCTTTTATCCGGAATAAAGGGCAAAGGGCATAGAAACCCGGGTTGAGATTAAATATTTTTTACAACAAGGACATTCCCCCTGGACAATAGACAAAGCTTGGGACTTTGTAGAAATTTTTTAATTCTGTTGATTATTGGCCCCTTTTGGTTATGCAAAATGTTTTTTATTCTTTGGAAATATGAACTCAAACCGGGGAGGATATATATACATTTGTAGTTTCAAACTACTTAGGAGGTTGAGTCAGGATCATTGTTTGAGCTCAATAGTTCCAGACCACCCTAAGCAACATACAAGACCTTGTTGCAAGAAAGAAAGGAAGTCAGGTGTGACCGCACAAGTCTATGTTCCCTACACTTTAGAGCATGAAGTAGGACAAGCAACCCCCATTTCAGAACAACATAAGAAAAGGAGATATACCCTGGAGTACTTAAGGTTAAAGGAGGTATTATTTCTTTTAAGTTACATGCAAATAAAAGTTAGCATGAATATAATCCTTGTGTATACTTTACGTTAGTGCACTGGTGCGCAAGAGCGGTCTAACAGCAGGTCACAAAAGGTGATTGTACACTTGTCTTCCTAACTCTGGTCCCATGATGTCACATTGATATTGTCATGGAAATCAGCAAGCAGAGTGGATCAACACTACCCATACTATGCGTGGTAGGTTATTAAAATATTAATAAAATATCCATCTGGGTTCTGATTGGCGGCACATGCTGATAGTCTCAGCACTCTCAATGCTGATAGAGTGATATGGAGTTCAAGGCCAGCCAGAGCTCTAGTGACCTGTTTCGAATTCAAAACAAAAGAACCTACCAGCACTGCTAAATACGCAACAGATAATAGTAATATGTTATCCACTGATCATCTGAAATTATCTTTCAAGTGCCTCTTCCCCAGAAGAAGGTAAATAGATACATTATCCTAACTTTGTAGTAACTTATTATGTAATGGCTTTCTCCAAGCATACTTCTTTCCTTCCAAGCCTCATCGAGTCACAGGATTTTGAGAGGGTCCCTGTTGAATACATTCTGACTCTTGTCCCTTCATGCCAGCTCCTGGAACTATATGAAAGATACATAAAAGTACAACTAGAGCTGTCCTTCCTACTTTTAGAGGAGAAATCCAAGAGTCAAGAAATGAACTTCTCACACACAACATGATGTCCTGGATAAGAGGCAGGAGCAGCATCCTCTTCTTATCCCTTAATTTCCCTTAAGCCCCTCCAGAACACACCCCTTTAATCCCAGCACAGGAGACAGAGACTGTTCTGAATATTGAGCTTTGAGGCAGTCGGGATGCATACTGAGAATCCTGTCTCAGAAAAAAAAAAAAAAAAAAAAAGGAAACAACAAAAAGAACACATTTTCCAAACTAGTTTCAGATATATGAACATCCTCCTCTTTATCCTGGCAAAAATTTAGTATGTTGATTCATGTCATGAATAGGAGTAACTACCTTACATAGTATTCAAAAACATAAAATTCCTTAATCAATAAATACTTGTTATAACCAGTCTAGAATCTGCTTGTTCAAACTTCCTTTTTGATTTACCAAGCTATAAAATCTACCATGTATTTTCTTAGAGTTGTAAGTGGAGAGCTGGCTACCAACCATGAAAGTAGATGCTTTGTTTCAACTAGGGTGGTAGGTGCTCACATGCCTAGGTGGAAATTATAAACTTTGCTAAGCCTTGAGTAGTTACTGAGATTGCATGCTTTCAGATTCAAGTTGTTGGAACACTTTGTAAAATCAACCTAAAGTCACCTTACATGAAACTATATAGTCAGCATACTTTGGGAAGTGAATTTGTAACACAAGGAGATAAACTCAGAGATATAAATTATAGATTGCTAGGAGCAGTAATTGTCCCCCCCCCCATTTATTCAGTACTGGGGACTGAACCCAGACCTTCCACACTCAGACAAGGACTCTACTACTGATATGTGGACCCAGCTTTGTCCTTGTTTAAAAATAATATTTGGGGGCCATAGATATGGTTGAGCAATAACTGCACTTGCTGCCAAGCCTTGGACAATCTGAGCATGATCCCCAAAACTCACATGGTAGAAGGAGAAAACTGATTTCTGCAAGCTGTCCTCTGATCTTTAGGTACATGCTGTGGCACATGCATGTGTATGCATGTGCACACAACACTAAGAAAATAAACAACCAAATAAATAAAAATTCAATACAAGTTTTTCAGTGATATTTTCATGGGCTAGACGTTTACATCAGCAGTAGGAATGCCTGCTTACTGAACTCCAGTGTGGCAAAATATTAATAAGCAAATAAATAAATAATCCCCTTCATAACGTCTTTAGGAAAACTATAAAAATTCAAATATGACAAGGTTTCAAAAGAACTACCAGAAGAAATTTAATGAGGCTAGTACTCTATTTAAGGTCTCAATCACCAGAAGACATTTTAACTGGGGTCCTTAGTCCTTTATGACTTGCTGAAACATTCTTAAGGTTTATAGCCTACCATTCAAAGCAAGTTAAGACCAATAAAACACCCACTTGACAAACTCAGGCTTATTTCCCAAGAAGAAACAACAAAACAGATTTTGAAAAGACAGTCATTTTTATGACTGTTGTGACACGGTGCTCAAAAACCTTTGAAGTACAATGATCAATCGGTATTTTTATACATGATATAAAAAATAGTATGCTGACTGATTGGAGGTCGGGTTTCCATCCTCCAATCTGCAGATAGCAGTGCATACAAATCAAAAGGAAATCGAAGATTAGTAAGACCAGTCTTTTGTTAAGACATCATGACTTCATCAGGGTAGAATTTTGATGCCCAAGAGGATGACTGTAAACCTTAGAAACTCATAAACACAACGGATTTGAAAAGATTATAAAGGATGAGACACAGTTTCTTTGCACATTAAAAAAAAAAAGAAATCAAAGCTATATTTTTAATGTCTTCCTAGCAATGTCTAAAGAACTCTAGAAAAATTCTTTATATGTGTGTCATGAAGACACATGCAAAGATGGTCACTGAAGCACTTTCATAATGGGGACCACCTAAGTACTAGTCACAAAAGTTAATACTAAATGGTAATATATTCATACAATGCAATAGTACTGTGAAGTGAATTGGTGGCACAAGTATCAATATGGATAACACTCAAAAACGTTAAAAAAACACAGTATAAACATAAAGGCTAACACAAGGCATTAATTTTAATGGCATTCATATATATTTAGGAATTTTTTTTTTCAATTTTCAAAACAACCTTATGATCCAGGTACTAGTACAAACTCACAGTTTCTGGGAAAAATGAGGCACATAAACATTAAATGGTTTCCAAAAGGTTACAGAGTTAGTAACATATACAGTATGTACTACTGACTGGGTCTGGCTCTGATGTTTGTGTTCTTATGCTCTATTGTTTATTGTAAAATACTATTTATATAAAGGTTAAACTATTTAAAACAGTGTCATAAAAAATTTATGGTTGAATATATACATGGTAAAATATGAAAGCATGTATGGAAATAAAGGTATCAAATTCATTATTGTGGCTATTCCTGAGAAAAGGAAATAGAGGAAGTGAATGGGACAGGAAGCTTTGATTTTATCTACAAAGCCTGATTTCCTTTTGAAAAAGTTCTCCTGTAGATATGGGAACATTTTAAAAAATCTAACAATGCTGAGTGGTAGGCATATAGGAATTTATAATAAATTTATTGTTTTCTTACATGCAATGTTTTATGTAAAATATAAAATAATAAAAAGGTATCATTTATTTTGTTTGATTTCTTATTTGTTGTTTGTTTGATGAGACTCCATCTCACTATGAATCCCTGACTGGCCAGGAATATCCTATACAAGACCAGGCCGGTCTTGAACTCACAAAGATTCATCTGTCTTTGCCTCCCAAGTGTTGGTATTAAAGGTGTATACACCCAGCCTAAAAGGTGTATTATTAAACTAGAATATTCGTTGTAGATCTCAAGTTTAATGAACATTTCAGATTGCAATTTAAATATTTATCAAAATGCAAAATAAAGATTTGCTATGACAGTCAGCAAACCTTTTGTGTTTCAGTTGAAATGCACTTGGATATTTAATAAAAGCTGGATGGATGGAGCCTGAGAAAAATTAGATTCTACAGATAAAAGTAATGAAAACTTCACATTAAAATCTTATTAGCATCCTTTCATGTAAACACTACACATAAAGGTCTATTGAAAGACCATGCCCAAGTTTAAACCAGCAGCCCAAACTGTCGGTTTGAAATTACTCAAGTACAAACTTGTTGCTATATATATGAATATTCTATTGCTTAAAGAAAATCATATCGGCTGGGCGATTGTGGTGCACACCTTTAAGCCCAGCACTTGGGAGAGCAGAGACAGGTGGATTTCTGAGTTCAAGGCCAGCTGGTCTACAGAGTGAGTTCCAGGACAGTCAGGGCTACACAGAGAAACCCTGTCTCGAAAAAAACAAACAAACAAAAAAAACAACAAAAAAATCATATCAAGAAAACAGTTTCAGAAAGTATACTAACAAACTCCCAGCATCCACGGGCTACAGAGTCCTATGGAAAAACAGGGTCCTTGGTGCAACAACTAATATTTTCATTTAAAGGTCAAACAATTGATAAAATGTGAGGGCGAAGAGAGACAGGTTCTACCTGTCTGTTTCAGACATTCAAGTAGTTACGTAAGAGGCCTTGAATCTAAGATCCAGTTGCTTTTTTTTTTTTTTTAAGGGATGGGTGATCTTGGGGTGTGACTCAAGCGTGTGCAAGCCATTCTGAGCACCCCAAGAAAACAAAAGCAAAAACACCACAAAAATTACTGTTCACAGATTGGGGTGGAGGGGAACATACTTCATTCCTTCCCTTCCTCTTCATCTCTTTTGAGTAAAACAGAAAATCCTCCAAGTAGATTTTATGTCAATATATCTTTCCTCAAAAAGACAGTCAAGAGAGCTCTGGATTTTATAAATATCCATGTGAAAAATGTCCTTTCCAGGCATTCCAACCCACAATTTCCCATCCACAATAATTAGCCCTGGCTGAGATGAGTTTTCCACCTCAAGTGCCTCTGTCTATCCACTGTACCCCTAAATTAAGTTTCTAATGCATCACTTCTCAAAGACTTCCAAAGCAGGATTCCCACCACATTCTTAGGGTCATACAACTTGGCCACACCTCCAAGGCGTGAAAGTATCACATTTGTGAGACATTTACGGCCTGCTCTCTCTTCCCTGATGTGTGTGAGCTTCACACCTTCCGTGTGGAAATCTGGGAAAGAAGGCAAGAGGAAAACATGGGGAAATGAAAATACTTTGAAATGGTATTCCATGACTAGAAGTTTCAAATACTCTTATGTCAGAATGTATATTTTGTATATGGAAGATTAAACCGCTGAAGTACTCTTTCAGTTTTATTCTATATTATTTGGAAATAATAATACAGGTTTGACATACTTTTGCTCTTTGAAGATAGATTTTGTTTCATTTGTGTCTCTCTTTTCCCCTTTTCTGTTTTATTTAAAGATACTGTCAATAGACTATCTAAAACATGAATGTACTCTTCTAAGACATAAGAGCATGGAAGGAAAAGTAGGCCAGTTGATAGAGTGCCTGCCTACCGTGCAAGAAGCCCTAGGACTGCTCCCCAGCATCACATAAAATGGGGTGTGGTGACAAACGCCTGTATTCCCTCCCAAGGTGAAAGGAGGAAGATCAGGAAGGCTACAAACCAAGTCTGAGGCCAATCTGGGCTTTAAGAGTCTTCTCCCTGAAAACCTTAGTCAGAAGATGGAAAAGAGGAGGTTGTTTTTTTGTTTTTATTTATTTATTTATTATTTATTTATTTATTTTGAGGAGGTTGTTATGGGCAAAAAAAATTCTGTAGGTAAGAGTGCTTGTGAAAATTGGTTAACCTGGGTTCTATGGCCAGAACACACAGGGTGGAAGGAGAGAACTAACTCCCAAAGGTTGTCTTCTGACCTCACACATGGACATATGTGGTGTCACCACACACAAACACACACACACACAAGAAATAGGTGTTCAAAACAGAAGCATTGAGGTAGTTTAGTGGGTAAAAGGTCCTGCTGCCAAGCCTGACAATAAGAGCTTGATGTCCAGAGCACACATGGTATAGGGAGGGAAATGACTCCCAATAGTTGCCCAAACAGGAGTACCCTACCATACCCATACCAACATATATAAATAAATAAACAAATTAAAAAGCAAAAAAAACACATTTTAGACAATATTTACAAAATTAAAAAAAAAAGGACAAAGCTGAAGTCTTTAAACTAGTCATGGTTCCCCAGAGAAAAAGAGAATGTGGTGTGTATATGTTCATTTTGTTGGTTTGTTCAATTTTGATTTGTCATATGCAATGGGTCACATGATAATGTTTACAAGATCTATACCCAATAAGCTAGAAACCCAGGAAACCAGCTGTACAGTTCCAGTCTGACAATCAGTGGGCTCCAGATTCTAAAAGAGCCAGTGTACTGGCTCTAGCAGTCAGGTAAGATGAGTTCCATCTTTGTTCTTGAGGTCCCCCTTACTGATTTCTTGTGACCCACATTAGAGAGGTGGGTTACTCAGATTTTTTCAAATACCTGAAACAAACGGCATAAAGAAGAAATGACATACTTAGGTCATGGACTCAGAGATTTCAGTCCATGCTCTGCTAGCTTTCTTGTTTCTCAGTCAACAAATCACAGCAGTAGAAGAAGTGTGGAGAAGCAAAGATGCCCACCTCATGGTGGCCAGGAAGCAGGAAGACAAAGGGGGGCTGGGAATATCACCCAAGAACATACACCCAGTATCCTCCTTACTCTAACTACACTCCACAAACGAAAATTTCCAGCAACTCCTTGTAGGAAGAGCTAAGGTGGGAGGAGTTGGGAGAGGAAGAGGAAAAGGAAGAGGAGGAGTTAGAGAGGCAGAGATGTAGGAGGATGGGGAACCACACAGGTATGGAGAGCAGTCGTGGGGAACAACTTATAATTAGGTTAGCTAATTGGGATACAACTCTCTATGTATGGGCATCTTGTTATTAATCATTACCAAACATTTAAAGCCTTTGATTAATCCATAAGAATTAGGGTTTCATTCTCTTACTGGGCCCACATGGATGGCGGAATGCTCTGGGCAATGCCCGCCTTGCGGAGACAGCGTGAAAGACTGGCAGAGCCATCTCCCATGCTGACGTCTTGTGGGTGGCAGGGCTGGTGTTTCTGGCGGGGCCATTTCTAGCTGCAGTGGGTGCGCACGTGGCCTCCGGCCACGGAACATGGCGGCTGAGCTAGGCAGAGCCGCTGCAGCTTAGATAGCCGGCTTGACCAGGGGCCATTTTTAAATAATTATTTCAACACCTCCCAAACCACCAACACTTAAGGCCATGTGGGACAGTTCATAATAAAAGTACTACAGGATAGCCACCTTCATTTAATCTATCAATTCAAATGCTAATGTCATCCAAAATCATCCTCATAGATCTCACGCATAGTGTTTAACCACAAACCTTTATCTGCTTTGGCTGAGTTGAGCTGACACAAGGTTAACTACCAGAATCCTCTTGACAAGTACCCTTACCCATCATCCTCTTTCCTTCTTCCTATAGATAACCACCTTGAGATTTAGAATCTATCATTCCATATAAATCCCTTAAATATGTTAACTCAAATAGGTACATAATAGGTTGGGTGTAGTGGTTCACATCTGCAATCCCAGGCAGAGGCAGAAGAATCACTATGAGTCTGAGGCAAGTCTGGACCATAGAAGGAATTTCAGATCAGCCTGCACTAAAGAATGAGACCCTAGCTTATTTTTAAAAAACAAAACAACAACAACAACAAAAACCCAAACAAAACAAAAACTCTAGGGGACTAGAGAGATGGCACAGTGGTTAGGAGCACTTGGTACTCTTTCAGAGGACCTGAGTTGAATTCTTTGCACCCACATGGGACTAATAGCAAGCTGTAACTCCAATTCCAGGGATCTGACACCCTCTTCTGGCTTCTATCGGCACAGCATGCACAAGGCTCACATACATACATACGGGCAAAACACCCACCCAAACAAATGAAATCAAAACAAACAAATCTTTTTTACAAGTCTATAAAATGCATTGTGATGCAACGTTTGATGTAAATGTATCCTATCCTAGATGCCCTTTTTGGCCCCATGCTGTTTTTTGTTGTTGTTTTGCTTTGTTTTGTTCTGTTTTTACAGCATAATGTTTTCAAAATCTCTGGGGATATAGCTCTGTGGTAAAATTGAATTGTTGCAGGGCACTAGTGGTACAGGCCTTTAATCCCAGCACTAGAGAGGCAGGTGGGTCTATGAGTTCAAGGCCAACCTGGTCTACAAAGCAAGTTCCAGGACAGATAGGGCTTTTACACAGAGAAACCCTGTCTTGAAAAATAAAAAAAAAAACCTTTTTGATTATTTACAGTTCCACTCCAACCCCTTTTCATTTTTGAGATGCTGTGGATTAAAATCAGTTCACTCAAAATGCTATTCATTTTTTTTTTTTTTTGACAAATGCTCTAAACCTCGAACTATGTAGTCAAGGATGACCTTGAACTCCTGATCTTCCAATCTTCACTCCCAAAGCACTGGGCTTAGAGATGTGAGCTGCTAGCATAGCTTTTGACAGATTTTGGTTTCTCTGTTAGTCTCATTACTGTGTTTATTTTTCAAGACATGGTTTTCCCTGTATAACCTTAGGTGTTTTGGAAATTGCTATGTAGACCAGGCTGGCCTCGAATTCAGAGATCCAATGGTCTCTGCCACCTGAGTGCTAGAATTAAAGGCATGTGCCACCATGCCAGACAGGGTATTAACTATCTTCATAGAAATCAAATGCAAAAGTTTTTACAGACACTCACTGTGTCCCTCTCTAGTTTTTTCTCATAATAGATTTATTGTCATTTTTTTGTATTCTTGAGGAGGTGAAGGAAGCCTCACTGTTATCTATTGCCTGCTGCATGCCATCATCAGATATTTTCCTAATAGAATGATTGATCTCACAGTTTTCAATTGGTGGCAGTATGTCAGAGGGCTTGTCTTGTTTTCTGTTTTGGTGAGATACATCCCCAGCTTTCCATACATTGGAGATTTATATGTGGTGCTGGGTTGTAGTTCACAGCCTTGTGCTGTATTTGTGTGTGTGTGTGACACAGAGAGAGAGACAGAGACACAGACAGAGACAGAGAAGTGACTGTTGAGTGACCCCTATACTCAAACAGGCATTCATAGTAGGTGGAGAAGACCTTAAGATAAATTGACAATTATATCCTCATGTGGTCAGTGCTATGCCCGAGAGTATAGTATATATAGCAGTTTCAATAGTTGGTCCTTGGGTCAAGTATAAAGGGTCAAATTCTAGCCCTGATATTTACTAACTGCCACTGTAAATATCTACCTGCTGGAGTTAGTAATAGATTTGAGTTATTTATAGAACTGATCAGTAGCCATCATGATGGGTTAGATATAAAGCCCAAAAAGCTGGGGCAAGAGCTCTGAGGTTGTGGGATACTGCAAAGTAGGTTGGGTGGAGGGCACTCTCCTGAGCCCCAGAAGGAATGATCAATCTAGTGGTTATGATATTCACTTATGAGATGGGATCTCACCAAGTAGCCCAGCCCAGCCTGAAACTTGTAGCAATCTTGGTACCTCCCAGGTGTTGGGATTACAGATGTGCAGCACTATACCTGGTCCATTGTTTTAATCATGTTTTCTTTTGCATTTTATTCTGACAGGGTCTCACGTAGCCCAAGGTAGCCTTATACTCATTCTGCAATTGAAAATGTCCTTGAACTTCCAACCCTCCTGATCTCCTGCCTCAAACTTCCAAGTGTCTGGATTAGAGGGTGGTTATCACACACAACTCATGTGGTACTTGGAAACAAACGCAAGTCCTAGAGCATGTTAAGCAATCACTCTAAGACCTGAGCTATATCCCAGCCCCTCTTTCACTTACAGTTTCTTAGCATAGTTTTTAAGATCCTTTGTGATGTGGGCTACTAGCTACTTTTCTCACGGCTGAGATCAAATACAGGACAAAAACAGCTCAAGGACGTGTGGGGGATTGAATGAGAATGTCCCTCCTAGGTTTGTGCATTGGAATACTTGGTCCCCAGTTGATGGAACTGCTTGGGAAGCATGAAGAGATACAGACATATTGGAGGAGATATGTTACTGAGGGTAGACTACAGGTTTCAAAAGCCCACACCAAACCACCAGCAGTGGTGCACTGCTGTAGTCTCCTCGCTCGGGAGTCCGAGGCTGTTAAGGCACAGTGAGTTTGTCTCACAGCCCGGAAAAAAAAAAAAAGCCCACACCATTCCCAGTTAGAGCTTTCTCTCTCTCTCCTCTCTCTCTCTCTTCTCTCTCTCTCCTCTCCTCTTTTTCTCTCTCTCAAGAAAAAAGTACCCTTTTCAAAACCTTTTTCCTAGACTTCTACTTCCTTTGGGCATGAGAATGTCAGAAGCGTGCCAAACTATACAAACTATAGCAGGGAAAAGAGACAATAAAGAGAAATAATCAAAAGTTTAATGAATATGTATATGTACACATACATCTGTACATATCACAAACGATGAATAAATAATAATCAGCTATATGATTGATAAAAATGGGTCCCACAAACCAGGTGTGGTTACTCATGCCTGTAATCCCAGAACCCAGGAAATGGAGGCAGAAGGATTAGAAATTCAAAGACATCCTTGGTTATACATCAAGTCAAAGTCAGCCTGGACTACTAAACACTATCAAGACACTATCTCAAAACCAGGTCGAAGTAAATTAATTTCTCTTGATGGCTAATCCCTTCAAAATTTGACTCTGCTGCTCCTCATTTTAAGAGGCTTAGCTGATTCCTCCTTCTGGTGAAACTTGGCTGAACATAACACTTGCTAGGACAAATAAAACACAATGTGACTTCATCCCGGCATTGCTGAGAGCAGGAAAGCTTTATGAAAAGTAGTCGCTTCTGGGTTTGACTTTGGTATACAGTTGTCATATAAAGAAGTCCAAGATACCTTGCTGAAAGGAGGCCATGTGAAGATAGTGGCCTACCTGTGAGCCACAGCTGAGCCCCATCCCATGGTGACCCAGCAGTAGCAGGCTGGGCCACAAAGTCCTAGAAAGATCTCTCTCCCCACCCCCTTCCTCCCTCCCCCTCCCCACTCCTCCTCTTCCTCTCTTCTCCCTCTCCTTCTCTTCTCCTTCCACCCTATGTCTATGTGTGCTTGCTTGCTTATGTGTAGAGGTGGGTGCAGAAGTGTATGTGACGGCCAAAGAATAACCTTAGGTATCATTTCTCAAGAGCCATCTACATCGGTTTTTAAGACATGGTCTCTCTTTGGTACCTGGTGCTCACAAAGTAAACTAGCAGGCCCCAAGGATCTACCTGTCTCCACCTTCTAAGTACTAGAATTACAAGAAAGAAAGAAAAAGAAAAGAAAGAAAGAAAGAAAGAAAGAAAGAAAGAAAGAAAGAAAAGAAAGAAAGAAAGGAAGGAAGGAAGGAAGGAGAAGAAAAGAAAGAGGGATGGGGAGGGAAGGAGGAAGGGAGAAAAGAAAGGAAGAGAGAAAGAAAAGAAAAAAGAAAAAAATGATTCTGGGACTCAAACTCAGATCTTCATGATTGCAAAGCAAGCTCTTTACCAACTGAGCTTTCCTCAAAGCTCTGAAAGGCTATTTTTCAGGAGAAAAAAATTATTTGTGTGTTTTTTGAGACAGGCTTTGTAGACCAGCCTGGTCTCAAACTCACAGAGATCCTCTGGTCTCTGTCTTCTGAGTACTTAGACTAAAGTCGTGTGCCACTATGCCCAGAGAGAAAATTTTATTTTATAAAGCAACATGTATTTCCTGAGAAAACTTGCACCAAGATTCCTCTTTCAAGCCAGACATGGTCCTGCATATGTGTAATCCCAACACTTTGCAGCCTGAGGTAAAAAGATATAAAATAACAAGTTAGCCTAAAATACAATTCCAAGACTATCTCAAAAAGAGGAGGAGGAGGAGGGAGAGGAGGAGGAAGAAAAGGAGGAAATAGGAGAACAAGGATCATTTCTACAATAATAAACTCTGGATTCTTAATTGAAACCGGTTAGTTTGCTATTCTCAGCTTTGATTGGATATTACCTGGAGTACTTGAATATCAGCATAAAACTTGCCAAATTACACATGGTTAGACTTCCTTTTCAATTCCTATAGAACACCTTTCTGAAGAGCTCTTTTGTTTTCTCCTCATAGCTTAACATCAGTTTTATGTTGTAGAGGTCTTTTTTGCTTTGCGTCTAATTTCTCAGCCATGTTTATTCCATGTTAAAAGCTGGCCATTTGAGACTCTTGAAGGCCATTACTTCTTTCCACCTCATTTGTTCTGTTTTGAGTTGGGAATCTTATGTAGCCCCAAGTACGTATGTAGTTGAAGCTAACCTTGAACTCTGAATCTTTCTGTCTTCAACTCCCATGTGCTGGGATTCTAAGTGTACACCACCAAACCTAAACTTTTCCCCACTTTAAAAATGTTAATAATATTTTCCTCAGTTCCTTCCACCCAATATTTCATTTGGATAGTTAAAAATTACAGAGTATAAACAACGGCCAGAATAGCAGACTAACTGTGAGGCTGCAATAGTGGCAAGCACACCTTTGTGGCAAACAGCAGTTCTCTAATTGGTCAAAAGACCAGGCAACCTAAGGGACTTCATGCCTCACACTGGAAACTTAGTTGACTGCTCAGTGCTAGTGAAGTCATGGTTACTGGATTTATCTATTACTGTGAAGAGACACAGTGACATGACAACTACTATAAAGGACAACATTTCATTGAGGCTGACATACAGTTCAAAGGTTCAGTCCATGATCATCATGCTAGGCAGCATGGCAGTATCAGGCAGGCATGGTGCTGGAGGAGGAGCTGGGAGTTCTACATTTGGATCCACAGGCAGCAGAAGGAAACTACCACAGTAGGCCTAACTTGAAAATACGAAACCTCAAAGTCTACCTTACAGTGACAGACTTCCTCCAACATGGCCACACCTACTCTAACAAGGCCACACCTAACAGTGGCACTTTCCATGGGCCTATGTGGGCCATTTTATTCAAACCACCACACTGGAGAACCTACAACCACTGCTTTACTGAGCCAGTAGAATCCCTAACTACATTCTAGGTCTTTATACCCACAGCTGAACAGAATATTTCTGTCATCAAGGAAACTTGTTTTCTTTGCAACAGAAGAAGAACAGCACAGCAAATCACAACTAATCAAAATAGAGAGCTGTAGAACATGGTCCCAGCTGATACATTTACAAAACAACTCCTACACCTAAGGCTCAGAGAACATTCCAGGACATGGGGCAGAAAGTGTGGAAGAGCCACAAGATCAAGGAGTTTGCTGGGAGATTGTATTGCCTAGGAATGTCAGAAGCTACATCCATAAAGTCTCACCAGCATAACTGCCTAAGCATGAGCTGGACTCGGAAACAGTAATAGATATGCTAACATGGACAGGCAAAAGTTCAGGAGGCCTCAGCCCTCCACAAAGAATTATGGTCAACTAAGGAATGCTGAGACAGTGGAAAAATAGTCTTCCTAGGAAAGAGCATGCCAATTGACTTTCTTTTTTTTTTTTTTTTTTTTTTTTTGAGAGGTTCTAAATTTTATTAACTGGACAGACACCCTAATTTAGACACGAGCAAGTCTCCTAGTTAAAAATGTTGAAATCCATCTGGTAGGGCTGACCGATGACCACAGTTCAGTACGAACCCTCAGTCTTGCCAGTGGGAGTCCTTATAGACCTAGCTTCGTTCTTCTCCAGTGTCTTCTCTTAGAGTTGTACCTGATTTTGTTACCAGTTTTTCATCTGGATCCACTGAGGAATTGGACGATTTTGCTTTTGTTTCTTGGCCAAGAATCGCTTGATTCTGAAAGTCTTGTGAGAAGACATGGCGAGAAGCCGAGTCAGGCGCACTGCGCACGATGGCGGAGTAAAGGAGAAAAAGAGCCAATTGACTTTCTTTTTTTTTTTTTTTTTTTTTTTTTTTTGTTTGTTTGTTTGTTTGTTTGTTTTTTTGAGACAGGGTTTCTCTGTGTAGCTCGGGCTGTCCTGGAACTCACTCTGTAGACCAGGCTGGCCTCGAACTCAGAAATCCGCCTGCCTCTGCCTCCCAAGTGCTGGGATTAAAGGCGTGCGCCACGACTTTCTAATACCACATGATTGGCCCTGAATCCATCCAAATGCATACAAGTAATGTTATACAGAGTGAGCAGGTTATATTGATGTATTTAATACACATACATACACATACACACACACAGAGAGAGAAAGAGAGACAGAGAGAGACAGAGACAGAGAGAGATGATGACAGCAGTTAAAGAAAAAGAGGCTATGGTTTTAAATGAAACAAAGAACAAAGCTAAAGATACATGGGATGGTTTGGACGAAGGAAAGGGAAGGAAGTGATGCACCTATAATCTCAAGAAATTAAAAATATTTAAAATTTTTAAAAATAACGAAATTACAGTATGTGTAGCAGAGAGGAAGAGCCTGGGAAGACGACCTAGAAGTTAAAAGTGTTTGCTTCGTGCTTTGGGGACTGCAGTTCAGGGAACACACCGGGCATTTTCTATAACCCCAGGCTGCCAGTGGGGCAGAGACAGGAGGATTAATGGGATTTTCTGGCTTCCAGCCTAGCAAAGAAAAGTGCCAACCCCAGGTTCAAAGAGAGATCTTGCCTCAAAGAAATACGTGGAAAGAACAAAGAGGTAACAAAACAAGCAACACAGAGAGAAAGACAAAAATAAATAAATGAAAAGGAACAAACAAGGAGTGATATAAAGGACACCTGATATCCTCTTCTGGACATGAAGCACACACAAACACACAGACACACACAGAGAGAGACACACAAACACACAGACACACCACCCTCACACATTAAAATAAAAAAAATAGAAACTACGGTATTGGCTTATGGCAGTGTTTCTCAACCTGTGGGCCACACCCCATTCTCACACACTGGATTCTCTTTCATCTCCAGCTCAGTAACTGAATTTTGTAACTGCCAATCAACGATCCATCTTGTATTGCAAGGTGGTGCAGAGATCTCTACCTCAGACTTCTGGAAAGTATCTTACTTCTTGCTTGAATAATATTACTCAAGTCTTTATAGGGTGGAGCATATCATCTTGTTGATGTTCAGATTGATGCTTAAAAGACTATTGTCGACCAGGAGGGGTGGTACTTGACTTTAATCTCAGCACTTGAGAGGCAGAGGCAGGAGGATCTTTGAGTGGGAGGCTATTGAGCTCTAGGACAGCCAGGACTACATAGAGAGACACCACGTCAATTGCCCATCCCCTCCCCAAAAGAATACTGCACAATATGGACTCAGTAGGTTAATTTTTAAAGGGAGGGGGATGAGGAGGGAAAGGTGGACCTGGGAAAAGTTAGGGGGAATAATAGGGGGGTTAAGATGTTCAAAATACATAGTATGAAATCCTTAAAGAATAAAATATTTGTAAAGGAAAGCATATTCTCAAAGAAGAAAACACTATGTTTACAGGTATCTCTGCACATTAGTTGGATTTTCAGTATATACATTATTCATTGCTCAGCCACACCTATTCTTGCATATCATACCAGCAGGATACAAAGCAGATACTTGCCTTTGACCTGTAATTCTTTTCAGTTCTATATCAAGGTGTTAGCTTGATTCTACTTGAATTATCTCATTATTGACTCACACAGAATATTTTAATTAGAGAAGATTTTAGTACTTAACTATGGGCTAGCAGATTTTTTTCCCTTTTCCTCTCTCAGGAAAATAATTCCCTAACAGAACATCAACAGCTACAACTCGGATCTCTTATCTCACATTGAGGCTACCCACTGGCCTTTGGTTGCTCTTATTGGTCAAGTATGCACTTGTGATCTGAATATGAGCTGTCTCCCAGCGGCTCCTGTGTTTGAGCACTTAGTCCCCAGCTGCTGCTGGTGTTTTAGAAGATCCTTGAAGTGGAGCCTCACTGGAGGAATGGGGGTCTCTGAAGGCAGCTTTGAGGATTGCTGGCCTGGCCCCACTTGCTCTCTGCTTCCAGATGGAGAAGCAATGCAAGCAGCTGGCTCATGCTCCTGCCACCATGCTTTCTGCACCATGGTTGTATAGATCTCTTTTTAAAACTATGACACATGCACGGGAAAAAAAAAAAATGAAAGCCTCTTCCTCAGTTAAGTTACCTCTTCTTGGGTATTTGGTCACAACAACAATAATAACTAATACACTATTTAAAAACTAGACTTGCCGGGCGGTGGTGGCGCACGCCTTTAATCCCAGCACTTGGGAGGCAGATGCAGGCGGATTTCTGAGTTCGAGGCCAGCCTGGTCTACCGAGCGAGTTCCAGGACAGCTCGGACTACACAGAGAAACCCTGTCTCGAAAAACCAAAAAAAAAAAAAACCTAGACTTGTGTGAGGATGTAACTCAGTGGGAAGAGCATGGGCCTAGTATACTAGAGGCCTCAGGCTGAGGATTCCTAGCACTGCCTAAAATTGGGTGATGGAGGCACATGAGCCTGTGGTGTCATCCCTGCCACAGCATCAGTAGAAGCTGGAGGATGGAGATTTAAATCTCATGCTTGGCCTCAGTTGGCTAGAGAAGCTGACTTCTGGCCAACTCACATAATGTATTCATGCACATCCGACCCTTGTCACAGTCATACACACACACACACACACACACACACACACACACACACACACACACCCCAAATAAACAAACAACAAACATAAAATGACATTTTAGACCCATACTTTCATTTTTATATAGAGTTGTAGACATAGCCCAGGATGGCTCTGGGTTCACTAGGTAGCCAAGAATGACCTTGAACTCCTGATTCTCCTACTTCTATATCCCAAATAGTGAGAGTATAGGTGTGAACCATTACATCTGGTTTTATGTGATACTGAGAATAGAACTTAGGACTTCATGGATGCCAGGCAAGCACTGTATCATATCTCCAATTCCTGTTTCATTTAAAAGTTTTCCTAGGTTAAGCATGGTGCTGTATGCCTTTAATTTCAACACAAATGGATGTCTGTAAGTTCAAAGCAAGCCTGATCTATATAGTGTGTGCATGTCTGTGTGTGTATGTGTATACATGAATAGCATGGTGTATACTAGAGGGACCAGTTCTCTCCTTTCACTATATGGTTCCTAGGATAAGCACTGTACCCTCTGGGCCACCTGACCAACCCCCCTTGGTTCATTTTTAATAGAAATATATTTATTGACCTAATTGTAGATTAGCCTACAGTTGTAAGACACAAAAAGGAAAATTTTTTATATTTAATCTAGTTTTACCTTGTGATATCATTTTGCAAAACTATAGTCTAGGGAGATACCTCAGTTGATAAAGTGCTTGCTGTGTAAGCATGAGAAACTAAGTTTGACCACAGAACCCACATCAAAAGGCTATACAACCCCTGGCAATGAGCAAAAAGACATTTTTTTTAATGGTGTTGTTCTTCTATCAGTCAGGGCGGAGCAGATGGCAGTCCTTTGCTCATCCTAGCTTGATGGCTGGCTTGGTGGCCAAAGCTGTTTGTAGGCATACATTTTTTTCCAACCTAGTTTAGTAAATGTTCAACCTCCCTCTTAGCCCACCACCCACCAGAGGTGGTGGAAGAGAAAAGCTATTAGGAAACGAGGGATTTTTGTTGTTGTTGTTTTGACCTGGGATTCTTGTATCAAAGTTTTTACACACATTAATTCCAAACAGCTGAAACTTAGCTTAAAGAAATTGTTTTTAATCACTAGCTTACAGAAAATGCTTCCCATTCAATTTCAAATTCTCTGTGAGGACCAAATAATCTAATTTGAATGGAAGTTTGTTTAAAGCAAGAGTGCTCCCTCAAATGTAAAGCTATTAATATGTATCCAAGTGCATTAGGAGAAGTAAGCTTCAGAATGTGTTTTGCTTATTGTTGGAAGGGGTGCTATTCTTTTGTATTTCTCTGAGGTGGTAAACCAGTAAAAGGTGTTCATGGGAGAGTTGCCTGAGTTAGAAGTCAAACGTTCCTTTCCTCCACTTGCTTTGAGGTCCTAAGTCTCCCTTCATAAGGGTGCTTATGTCCTCCTTTTTTTTTTTCCTGTTTCACTAATCTCAGCCTCTCTCTTTTCCCAGCTCAACAACTCAATATTCTTATTTCAGCACCTCTATTCTTCTCCACTGTGGTGTTAGCCACTAAAGAAACCCCTTGCTGTGAGTTTCCACAAAATAAGAGTAGAGAAAAGGAGACAGATCAAGTAAATTGCTTTCTTAGTAAATATTTTGCAAGCAATGAAAGATACTTTTAAAAGTTTTTAAAGACAGGATGCATTGTTGGGCAGTGTTGATGCATGTCTTTATTTCCAGCACTCAGAAGGCAGAGGCAGGCAGATCTCTGAGTTCAAGTGCAGACTGGTCTACAGAGTGAGTTCCAGGTCAGCCAGGGATACACAGAGAAACCCTGTCTCAAAACAAACAAAGACAGACAGACAGACAGACAGACAGACAGACAGACAGGATGTGTCATCCTGGGTCTTGTCTATTAAATGGATGCCCTCTTTCATTTGCGGTTCCTAGATCAAACTCTTCAGATGTGAATATACAACATGGAACAAATACAGAATCCAGGAAAGGGACCATTGCTGGGGGGGGGGGTAGCAGTAGAGAGGGAACAGCAGGGTACAAGTGATCTGATTGGGGAAATGGGAAAAACTGGGAGCTCTAAGGAGAGAAGAAGGGAGGAAGTAAAAAAAAAAAAACAAAAAAAAAAAAAAAAAACAGTTATCTGGGTATCCATTCCATGTGTAGTCACCAAAGGTAGATGCTGATGTGGATGTCAGGAGGTGCATGCTGACAGGAGCCTGATATAGCTGTCTCCTTAGAGGTCTGCAAGAGTCTGACATACTCAGAGGCAGATGCTCACAGCTAACCATTAAACTGATCATGGGGTTACCAATGGAGAAGATAGAGTGAAGACTGAAGGAGTTGAAGGATTTGGGACCCCATGAGGAGAACAACAATACCAACCAACCAGAGCCCCCAGGGTCTAAACCACCAGCCTGGGAGCATTTAGGGAGGGATCCATGGCTCCAGCTGTATATGTAAGGGAGGATGGCCTTGTCGGCATAGGTGGGAGAGGTGATCCTTGGTCCCATGAAGGCTGGATGCCGTGTATGGGAAAATTCGAGGGTGGTGAGGTGAGGGACGGGGTAGGTGAGGGCACACCCTCATAGAAGCAGGAGGAGGGGGGATGGGATAGGGGGTTCCTGGGAGGGAGGGGGAAAAATGGGGTAAGGGGATAACATCTGAAATGTAAATAAAATATCAATAAAAAAAACAGTTATGATGTCTGAAAAAGTCTCAAGGAATCGTATTGCCTATTTATTTGCCTAAAATACTACAATACATGAAAGCCAGTGTTTAAATATACATATATAGCTTACATTAAAATTTTCCATCTAGCCGGGCGGTGGTGCGCCACGCCTTTAATCCCAGCACTTGGGAGGCAGAGGCAGGCGGATTTCTGAATTCGAGGCCAGCCTGGTCTACAGAGTGAGTTCCAGGACAGCCAGGGCTACACAGAGAAACTCTGTCTCGAAAAAACCAAACAAAAAAAAATTCCATCTGGGCTAACAATGCTTCCTCTAAATGCCAAACACAATGTAACAAAACACCCCAACATTAGGCATAAAAAACCCTCTCTTGAACTGCTGGTCAGGGTTGCTCAGGAGTTTCCCAAACATTATAGGCAATGTTGGTTGCTCCTCAGAGGTGGATAAGTCCTATATTGGAAGACACCATGAACTTCAGACACAGAACCTAGAGGCTCCTGATCTGGAACTGATCTGAAAGCCTTCTTTGTCCCTGGGGACTAGTTTTCATGGTAGCAGAAGTTACCATGCAAGTTTCCAAAGAAGGGAATCAACCAAGAGCCCCATCCAGATGTGACACTTATGGACCAGAATAATGACGAGCACAGCACAATAACCCAAGGGTACAATAGTGACATACATACCTTGGCAATGACCAACATCTCTCTGATTGGACTTAAGATCTGTTCAACATGATAGAAATCACGCCTAATACTGGAAAACATAGCCAACTACTCAGGACTAGTGAAGTCATGGTATTCTGAAGGAGAACTACAACCACTGCTTTACTGAGCAGTAGAATCCCTAACTACATTCAGGTCTTTATACCCACAGCTAGAACAGAATATTTCTGTCATCAAGGAAACTTCTCTTTGCAACAGAAGAAACAGCCACAGCAAATCACAACTAATCAAAACAGAGAGCTGTAGAAACACGGTCCCAGCTGATACATTTACAAAACAACTCCTACACCTAAGGCTCAGAGAACATTGCAGGACAGGGGGCAGAAAGTGTGGAAGAGCCACAAGATCAAGGAGTTTTGCTGGGAGATTGTATTGCCTAGGAATGTCAGAAGCTACATCCATAAAGTCTCACCAGCATAACTGCCTAAGCATGAGCTGGACTCGGAAACAGTAATAGATATGCTAACACGGACAGGCAAAAGTCCAGGAGGCCTCAGCCCTCACAAAGAATTATGGTCAACTAAGGAATGCTGAGAGTGGGAGAACTGGTTATCCAATAACAAATGGTCCGTGCTGAAAACATAATAACTAACATATGGACTAAGCAGGTTGTATCTGTGTATTTGGGAATATATACATAACATACATACATGCATCCATACACACACACATATAAATATAAAATATAAGAACAATTAATGGGGAAAGAACCCACAAATTTGAAAGAAAGCAAGGGGCCGGGCGGTGGTGGCGCACGCCTTTAATCCCAGCACTTGGGAGGCAGAGGCAGGCGGATTTCTGAGTTCGAGGCCAGCCTGTCTACCGAGCGAGTTCCAGGACAGCCGGACTACACAGAGAAACCCTTGTCTCGAAAAAAACCAAAAAAAAAAAAAAAAAAAAAAAAAAAAAAAAAAAAGAAAGAAGCAGGTTGGGTTTGGGAGGGCTTGGAGGAAAGAAATGAAAGAGAAAATGACGTATTTTAATCTCAAAAAATTTTTAAAAATGATTTTAAAAAGACAGGGTATGGTGGTCTTAATGTGCTGTCCCCTGTAAGCCTTAGGCATTTGAGTACTGATCCTTAGTAGGTGATTTCCAGGGAGGATTATGAGGAATGGTCTTGCTAGAGGAAGTATGTCACTGTGGGTGGACTTTGAGTTTTTCAAAACACTTTTGCCATTTCCAGTGCCCTCTGTCCTCCAGGTTGAGGTTTGCTATGTGAGCTGTCAGCTGTTCTTGATGGTAGGCCATTGCTCCACCATCATGGACTCTCCGAAACTGTAAGCCCCGTTAAACATTTTACAAGTTGCCTTGGTCATGGTGTTTTATCATAGCAATAGAAAAGTAAAAGACACAGGGTTTCAATATGTAGCCCTGGCTAGCCTGGAACTCACAGAGATCTACCTGTCTCTGCTTCCAATGTGCTAGAATGAAAGTCATGAGCCTGCATGCCTGACTCCTTAATGCTTTTAAATTGCATCTATTTATTTGGGTGCACGTTGAGGTCGGAGGACAGCTTGTGGAAATTAGTTTTGTCTTCCCACTGTGTTGGTTAGGAGTATCAAACTCCTGTCTACAGGCTTAGTCACAAATACATTTCCCTGCTGACTCACTGGAGAGGACGTTCTTTTGCATGCATGAGGTCCTGAGTTTCATCCCTAAAATCATGTAATTAATATTTTAAAAGGTGAAGATCTCTCTTGGAGTTCATTGATGCGATTAAGCTGATCGTTCACATTCTTTGGTGCTGTTCTCACAGAGCAGGTGGTGAGCCAACTTCACTGGAAAAACTGAGACATGGAAGGAAAACTCAAAGATTAGTTAGTCCTTACTCTGTGTGTGTGTGTGTGTGTGTGTGTGTGTGTGTGTGTGTGTGTGTGTGTGTCCTTAGCTGACCTGGAGTTCCCTATTTGTCCAGGCTGGCCTTGAATTTGCAGTGAGCCTCTTCCCTCCGCCTCCTGAGTGCCGGAACTGCAAGTGAATGACACCATCAGCTGCTACCTATTATTTTAAAGGGGGCTGATATCAGTGGCTAAATAATGTAGTAGTCACTTGAGAACAGGAAAACCTACCTGAGCACTGTTATTTTGAATACCTATTAAAGGGGAAGCGTGTCTGAGAGACTCACTGCTGTGTGTAATTATGCCCTTTGAAAGAACGATTCATCCATGGATCTCAAAGTGCATTACCAATCTTAATTATTTTTCATAACATTCCATGAAACCATTATTCCCTACAGACCAATGAAGAAATGGAGACAGAAAGGTTACGATGGCACCTTCAATCATCATGAGTCACTCGCTCAGTTGCTACTATTCCCAATTTGTCATCTGAATTTAATGAACCATTTCCAAATGAAGGAGCGTTTTGAATTGTGCTTAAAATGAATTCTGGGCTTCTTTTTTTTTGTTGTTGTTTGTTTGTTGGAAGCAAGAGAGGCTTAATTCTTCCTGAGATGAAATGCTGTTTGAATACTTATTACTCAATTATATAGGATGCATATGGAAATGTGTTTTAAATATTGAAGATACATGCAGCACACACACACATCAGTTTATCCTGCAATACCCTGGGTTCTGTAGTTTTCCATCATTAACCTTACAGAGAATAATAGAGAACAGAACACACACACACACAAACACACACACGCACACACAAAACACAAACCACAATTGTAATGCTATAAGGTTTATATTGTCCTCAGATCTTAGGTTTGATGGCATTATTTATTTCTATTTCATGTGCATTGGTGGTTCTGCCTGCATCTATGTCTATGTGAGAGTGTCAGATTCCTTGACACTGGACTTAGAGACAGGTATGGGCTGCTGGGAATTGAACCCAGATCCCCTGGAAAAGCAACCAGTGCCCTTAACTGATGACCCATCTGTCCAGCACCAATGGCTTTATTTTCATCAAACTTCTGCATTTATTGAGCCACAGAGTATTTCTGTTCTATGTTTTGTTGTGGTGACAGTCTACACCAGGCTTTCTTAATCATTTTCCACTCACAAACCCATGAAAAATGTCTTTTTATGTGAGAAATTTTTATATAATCCCAAAATACAGGACTATGAAAGAGGTTCACAGATCAAACTTTTGCCAATAATAAATAAAAATAATCATTTAAAAATAATTCTTTTGTATACATAGAACTTATCACTTGTTAAATTTGCATACTAAGGTAGTTGTGTTTATTTTTACACACACAAAAAGAACTTGGCTAAATATTGAATACTTCAGGATGTAGAGTAAATATCCAAGTTTTGCAGAGTTGATTAGGTTTTGATTTTATAATTGTGCATTGTGATAATGCCAGTTCACATAAATATGTAGCATAAAGTGGCAAATGTATGTTTAGTGTCATTCTGGAAATGGTTAGAAATGATTTCTTAATGTCATGCCCTCGGCATTGAATGGCTTTTTAAAAAGATTTGTTTTTATTCTTAAAATTATTTGTGTGTGGGGGGGTTCTGTTATCCTTGAAGGCCAGAGGCATTGGATCCCACAGAGCTGGCAGTAGAGGCAACTGTGAGATACCTGATGTGAGTACTAGGAAGTGAATTCAGGTTCTACAAGCACAGCAGTTGCCAGTCGTAACCCCTGAGCCAGTTCTCCAGTCACCTGGACAATTTGTTGTGAGTATCAAGTCAGCAACTCTAACATCAATTTTTAAAATAACATTTTTTTCTTTAAAGAATAATCTTTATTTTATTTGGCTGAGTGTTTTGCCTACATGCTTGTTTGGGCACCTCATGTGTGCTGGATGCCAAAGGAAACGAGAAGAGGACTTGGATCTGCTGAAGTTGGAGTTATAAGGGTTGTGAGCCACCGTCTGGGTGCTGGGAATCAAAGCCAGGTCCTCTGACAGAGCTAACCACTGAGTCATCTCCTCAGCCTACCAAATTAAAGATTCTAATACAACACAATGGAAGAGCGACAGATTGGATACTTACACGTTAAGGAATGATGGGAGGAAAATATTAGCTTTTGTTATAATTATACCATTACATGTCCAAAAGAGCAGAAAACTTTCTATGTATGATAGGAACATGGATTCAATAATACAATAGCTTTACATCTGAGTCAAGGTCTTCATGCAGTGTTTTGTTGGCCTGTATAGTGCCAAGCATTCATGTGCTATGTTCAGAAGCAAGGATGTGGTGGACTCAGGTGATTCGATACAGGAGTGCACCACCCATTTTGAATTAATTTTTGTTGTCACACATTTAGAAACCCTCCACTCTTGCTAAATTTTTCATGACTTGTACATCTATTTATATGATCCTAAATAGGCTGCTTTACACAGTTTAAGGCGCTAAGGTCCACATGAAGCTCATGAAGAAGGAAGATCAAGTGAGGGGCTTCAGTCCTTCTTAGAAGGAGTAACAAAATACTCATGAGAGCAAATATGGAGACAAAGTGTGAGACAGAAACTGAAGGAAGGGCCTTCCGGAGACTGTTCCACCTGGGTATCCATCCCATGTGCAGTCACCAAAGGTAGATACTTATGTGGAGCCGGGCAGTGGTGGCACACACCTTTAATCCAGTACTTGGGAGGGAGAGGCAAGTGGATTTCTGAGTTCGAGTCCAGCCTAATCTACAGAGTGAGTTCCAGGACAGCCAGGGCTACACAGAGAAACCCTGTCTCGAAAAGCAAAGAAAAAAAAAAAAGATGCTTATGTGGATGTCAGGAAGTACATGCTGACAGGAGCCTGATATAGCTGTCTCCTTAGAGGTCTGCAAGAGTCTGACATATTCAGAGGCAGATGCTCACAGCTAACCATTAAACTGATCATGGGGTTCCCAATAGAGGAGTTAGAGTGAAGACTGAAGGAGTTGAAAGGGTTTGCGACCCCATGAGGAGAGCAATAATACAACCAACCGAGCTCCCAGGGTCTAAAACCACAGCCTGGGAGCACATAGGGAGGGACCCATGGCTCCAGCTCTATATGTAGGGGAGGATGGCCTTGTCGGGCATAGGTGGGAGAGGAGGTCCTTGGTCCCATGAAGGCTGGATGCCCCAGTGTGGGGGAATTCAAGGGTGGGGAAGTGGGAGTGGGGGAGGGTAGGTGGGAACACATCCTTATAGAAGCAGGAGGAGGGGGGATGAGATAAGGGGTTCCTGGCGGGGGTGGGGGGAATGGGGTAAGGGGATAACATCTGAAATGTAAATAAAATATCCCAAAAAAAATAAAATTAAAAAAAAAGAAAGCTGTTGTCACTGCACACAGAAGGAATAGACAAAATAAAATTATGATTCTTTACTGCCTTTTCAATAAAAAAAATAAAATATAAATAAATAAGTAAATAAATAAAGGAGCTAAGGTCTATACACCCACTAGCATCATACCACAGGACATTTGCATTCCCTCCTTAATTTGTTTTATTTTTTTAAATTTTTTTGCCTAGCATGAGAATGGAGCCCAAGGACCTTGTGTATTTAAGCACATGCCAAACCCAGCCCTTTAGTCTTTTTTTTTTATCCTACTTCCAGAATTTCAGTAATCAATAATACAATTGGTTTTTAAAATTAAAAGACTAACAATAATTTCATTAAGATCAGTAGACAAAGTACTTTAACTAAAAAAAAAAAAAAAAAAAAAAAAAAAATTGCTCTTTTTTTTTTCAAGACAGGGTTTCTTTGTATAGCCTTGGCTGTCCTATAACTAGCACTGTAGACCAGCCTGTCCTTGAACTCACAGAAATCGCTTACCTCTGCCTCCTGAGGGCTGGGATTAAAGCTATGCACCACTACTGTCCAGCTGGCAATTAATGTCTTTTAATCCCAGCATTTAGGGAGGCAGAGACAAGTGGATCTTTGTGAGGTAAAGGACCGCTTGCTTTCACACCCAAACTTTCAGGCCAGCAGGTTTACATAATGAGACCTTGTTTTAAAAAGAGTTGGTTTTTTTTTTTTAATGTGTGTGTGTGTATTAGTGGATCTGTTTGTGTGTGCTGCATGTGCACGGGTGGCCAATGAGGTCAGAAGAGGGCACCGTTTCCCGGAGCTGGAGTTGCAAGTGGTTGTGAGCCACCTCTTGTCGGTGCTAGAAACCAAAACTTGGGTCCTCTAGAGGAGCAGGAAGACTACTTAACCACCTAGCCATCTCTCCAGCCCCAAAGTAGTTTGATTTGAAGATATATTTCAAATAAGGAGGAGCCTCTGTATGGATTGTATAGGTCATCCACCCCAGAAAAGATTGAGACTAGATGGCCATTGCTGAGAGTGGAAGGATATTGTTTTCCTTCTGTTCCAACATACACCACAAAACCAGCTTGAGGAAACAACTAATTTCTTTCTCTGAACTTCAGTGCACCTCCTTTAATCTTTATCCTTTGAATGTGGCAGTGGAGGAAGAGGGAAGCAGAGCAAATTTATCTTAAACACATATCCCAAAAGATGCAGTGCATATAAAGAGCCTTAGTGTTGCTGATGCAGCTAACGGGATACTGTGCTTGTCCAACACACACAAGCACACTGATTCCCAGGAACCGCACTGCCAAAAAGAAAACTAAAAAGTACCCTGGAAGATTCTGAATAAATGCCTTCAGACCTCTCCAAACTTCCATTTTTTAAGACTGGGCATAGCAGAGTGCACTTGTAAAGCCAGCTACCTGCCTGGGAGCCTCGGGGTGGGGGGGAGGGTGGAGAATCAGCCTGACCTACATAGGCAGCATAGTGAGCCTTGTCTGAAAAACAAAACAAATCTTCCCATTTTCCAGTTCTTCAGACAGCCAGCTTTGTGATTCTGAACTCTGCATGGTTTCTCTGCAGCCAGAACTCTTGTCCTCTCGTATTTTAAGGCTCCCTTCTCTGAGTACTTCCCTCATACCTTCCCCCACACCATTTGAACTAGACAAACTTCTTTTGCCCTTCAACGCTCTGTGACAGGAAATCTAGAACACAGCCTGCTGGACACAGTAGATGTTTTACGTTTGTTTTACAAAGAATGTGGCAGGGTGCCTGCAATCCTAAATTTTGGAGGCAAATGCAATAAGATTGAGATTCCTAGTCCAGCCTGGGCTACATAGTGAAACCTGTCTCCTTGTGATTCTCAATCTTCACTGTTTCCCTAGGATACAGACGTTTGAGTGCGTCTGCGAGAGTTTCCAAAGGCCTTCACTAAGGAGGGAAGAAGACTTAGCCCGAGTGTGAGTGGCATCATACCATGGACTGGGGTCTGAGGCTGAATAAAATCAGAAATAGACAAAGCCAAGTTGAGCACCAACATTCCCCTCTGTGTTAGTTAGGGTTCTTTGTTGTGAACAAACACTTGACCAAGACAACTCTTATAAGGACAACATTTTAACTGGGCCTGGCTTACAGGTTGCAGAGTTTCAGTCCATTATCATCAAGGCAGGAACATGGCAGCATCCAGGCAGGCATGGTGCAGGAGGAGTGAGAGTTCTACATCTTCATCTGAAGGCTACTAGGAGAAGACTGGTTTCCAGGCAGCTAGGATGAGGGTCTTAAAGTCCATGCCACAGTGACCCCACCTACTCACACAAGGCCACATCTCTTAACAGTGCCACTACCTGGGCCAAGCATGTACAAACCATCACACCCTTTCTGTCCTGATGGTGAAGGTAGTGTAGCCAGGGTTGTTGTCCTGAGACCACAGCTCCAGCCACTCACACCAACACCCTTCTCTACCATGATGGACAATACTCTCAGTGATTCAGCAAAAGAAAATGTTACACATAGAGCTTCCCCAAAGAAAATATGTTTTTTTTTTTTAGAAAAGTCAGTTATTGATTTTATTTTAGAATACACATTTTTTTCCATTCTCAGATTTTAGTTTCCTCATCCCATTTGTTCATTCATGTGTTCATTCATTCTTTCACATGATGTTCATTCAATCACTATCTACGTGCTGAGCTAAAAAGAACCTAGCGTCCAGTAATGACCTTCTAATGGACTAGGTAGTGTCCTCATCACTGGGAACATAGTGACTATTAGGGAGACATGCGGCGACATCCTGACATCCAATGTTGCCTTGTCGATATAGTAATTGTAGTTTAGAGATAGAACTTAATGCTTCAAACACATTAGGGAAGCCCTTTGTTACTGACCTACTTACCCTCAGGACCCATTTCCAAACATTTCCTTTTTGTTTGTTTGGAGCCACAGTGTCAGCATGTCGCCCAGTATGGCCTCAAATTTCTGATCCTCCTGCCTGTGCCTTTTGAGTGCACCACTGATGCCTACCATGCCATTCCCCCCAAAACGGAAATTTAAAATGTACTCACATCTTTTGAATTTTTAGTCATTTTATCAAATCAAGTTTTAATCACCTAGACAGGCAAGGTTCAAATTAAACCAGGCAGATTAAGGACTCCACACACCCATGTATCACCTATAATTTTTGTGCCTTGGTATCATATTGCCAGCCATGCCTTGCCATGCCAAAAAAAACAAAGCAAAGCAAAACAAAACAACAACAAAACTGAAAAACTTAAAAACAGGAAAATCCCCAAAAAAATTTAAAACAAACAAAACATCAACAACAAAACAATCGGAGAGCCTGGATTTGGATGTATACATGTCAGACAGCAAGGCAGCCAATGTAGCTAATGCCTAAAGTTAGCTAGAAACAGCTTTACTACCTATAAGAACAGCTTTGAGTGGTGATTCAAACCCTATGATTTTGGTGAGTCATATAACCTCTATGTCTAGGCCTCCTCAGCTGTAAATTATATACATGGCACAGATATAATGAATGAGAGACACAATGGCATGGTGTTAAAGAGTAGAAGGGTTCTTGGGTGGTCGAGACGGCTCAGTGGGTAAAGGCACTTGCAGCCAAGTTTGACCACCTAAGGACGACCCCTGGATCTCACTGGGTGAAGTAGAGAACTGACTCCTACAAGTTGTCCTTTCACCTCTGCGTATATTCTGTGGCATCCATACCCACACCTCATACATCTAGTGAGGATTTTGGTTTCTTTGAAAAACACAGAAAAATGATGGGAGTGTGTTATCATTTTAATCCCAGATGTGGGATATGGAGCTGCTTCAGATGGTCCAGCAACTGACTATGATTTGCCCCGTGCTCTAGCAGGGGCATGATTTTGCCAGCTGCAGATAGTTTCTATGATTGTGTGACATTTGGAATTCTGGGGACTTTTCAGAGAGTATATAAATGCTAGGGCCCTGAGAGGTGGGGTTGGTTGTTGTTGGTCTCGGTTTTGTTAAATAGTCAAGTGCAAAGAAGAAACGACAAGAAGGAAATTTTGGTATCCCGATGGTGAAGATCAAACTTGCCCCAAGGAACTCAAGGGCCCCTAATCAGCAGGAAGGAGTCTATGGATAATGATGCCCCCTTTTCCCTCTATCTTTCCTATCCTACCTAGTGTTAGGGGATTGGCAGGGTAGAAGAAAGAAGAAGACTACAAGTAGCAAAATAATGTATACACATATATACATGAACGAAATAAATGTAACAGAAGCAAAGGCTCTGGTAACTTGGCTCTACTTACCTACAAGAGTTTGAGTTAAGTCACCTAACTTCACTGTGGCTTTTTTTCACTATTTTCAGAACCATAAGGACCAGTCCCTTTGAGAGGGAAGTTAAACATGAGTGGGTAAACTACTTTGAAAATTCATTTTAGTGATGTACCAAGAAACCCTTTGAGAACATAAATTATCATGCCTAATATCTTTTACATGCTTTTATAGTCACATGTTAGAAAACATGATGTGACTGCCCCCAAATTTTTATGTGAGGGTCACTACTGGTGTGTTGTTCTTGTTGTAATGTTGGGGACTAATCCCCACCTCTGTATCTGAAGGTCAATTGAATGGCACGTGTAGAACATAATTTTCCTGATTTTTACATAGCAACATGTCTCCAATTTTCCCCTGAGCCATTACACATATTTTTCGATTTAAAACACAGCACTTGATGAAGGGAATGAGAAAATAGGTGGAAAGCATTTTGAGAGCTATGAAAAAATGGCCATAAATGCATCTCATCATCCTACGTCCCTGATTAATCAGACCCTGGTCCTCAACTATTTCATTTTGTGTGAAACTAACCTGTAATTAGTTCACACACTCTAATTAGATGGAATGATTCTTCAGGCTCTAGAGGGTTTAGTCCTTTTAAATGTCTTTCATGTACATTTTTCACATGGTCTTCATAATCCCATGGGGAAGGAAGAAACAGGAATGGCTACCCTGATGAATTATTATTTTTCGTTATGTTCATTTCATTTAGTGAAAAGTATTGGCTTGTAACTATTGTTAGCACTTGCTTTTTCCATTCTTTACAGCTCACATAAAATGTAACATCTGAAAGTTTATAAAGATAGCTAAGAAATACAGTTTAGCGTATATTCATCTTAATAGTCAAATAAAATGTTGAAAGAAAAACAGGTTTTTCCAGATCTGTTAGGACATTCTTTAATGATTACATAAACATTTGTTAAATTTTTTACAAAAGAAAGAGCCACGACCCATGGTTTGAATATTCAATGAAAAAATAAATTTTAGAAATTATTTCCCTACTTCAAAGATTAACTTTAAAAAAAGGTTAACTTTATGGAGGGGGCGGAGTCTGTTTTTATAGCCGCTCTTCTGAAATTCAGTGGTGTTCACAAAAAACATTCTGTGTCTTCCTTTTCCCCTCCCCTCTTCCTTACCTCAGGGACAATTGTTACTGATGTTCCAGAGGCAGAGCCTAATTTCTGGCAAAATAAATTCCAGTATTTAATGAGAAAATATGTTTTGATGCCTTAGTCAAAAATGCAAGCTCCTTATTAATTTAAACTAAGGGGAATTAAAAAGAAATCCTAGTACCTTGTAATGGAATAAAGCGGAAAGAAACAGCAGGTGCTCGTGGCACACAGAAATGAATATTTAAATGAAAGTTTATTTTAAAATGTCCATCGGTAATTTTCCATGTAAAATACATATTTGTGGGGTTAGGGACACAGCTCAGTGATAAAGTTCTTCCCTAGTATAAGTGACTCCTAGGTTTCATCCTGGGAAACGCTAAGCTCTCTATCTAAATTTACGTATACTGCTGACAGTAAATTATGCTATTGAAATAATTAAGATTTTGAAAGCCAGACATTATGGCGCATGTGTGCCTGCATACGAGGGTCAACTTGAGTTACAATGGAAATTAGGTTTGAAAGAGACCTCTGTTTCAAATACACAGTATCCCATTTAATTATATCCTAGGGTTTTCTTCAATTTAAATTTTCTGGGGAAAAACAAAAGTGAAAATCTGATTCTCCCGGGTTCTTATCTTTATTTATTTGAAACCAGATCCTTCCAATATTAAACAAAAAGATTAAAGTTAACAAGTATAGGCCTGTGTGAAAGATTTTCTTCGCTATTCTCATTAATTATGATTCATTATATTTGTTTTGGGGAATCCCATACAAACTAGAAATAAAATACTAAATAAACTGTCACCTAGCCTTTTATACCTATTGAAGACTTATTTTGGTTACAATATAGATGGACATGCATCAATTCACACAACTCTCATCATCTAAAGACCGAGTCCTCTATTTTCTTTTGTGTCACACTTTAAAAATTTGAGAACTGAAAAAAGAACAGAAAGTGTTAATTATTATCAATTAGAAAGGCCGACTCCTTCCAACTCTGAAATCCTTTCCTCCCAAATTAACGGCTCACATGTCACTGTAGTGTTGGCTCTGTACAAGTGCAGATCCGTTCTGTGCAGTACCATCCTGCTGCTGTCATCTACTGCACTTACAGCTCAGCTTTCAAATCTTTAAACTTCATTGCTTGATCAAAGGGTAAGTTTTAGAAAAATCCCACTTATTTGTGTGTGCGATACTCTTGTACAGGCACACAGACATGCTCTAGTGTGCATGGGCAAGTCAGGAAAATAGGAGTTCTTTCTCTTCTGCCTTGTGGGTTCTGAGACTCAAACTCATCATCAGGCTTGTTGTTACCTTTTACCTGCTCAACCATCATGCCAGCCTTTGATTCAGAGTAGTTTAAGGTGAGTGAGCAATTGGAGGTCACTCTGATTACCACTACAAAGCTCAAAATGGATACTGAAAGGAGGGAAGCATTTTCTGAAAGGGAAACTGGAAATAGTGGTTGGTGCCAAGTCTCAGCACTTGAGTGGCTGAGGCAAGAGGATTGCCAAGTTTAAGTCCAGCTGGAACTAGAGGTTAAGACCCTATTTCAAATCTGTTGTGGATGTGTTGTCAAAAGTCTTGTTTACTTTTTGAAAATGACAATGATTTTGACAGTGATTATACTGTCAAGATTAACCAGTCTTGACACAGATGGCCTGAAATACCTTTTTCTTTTGGAAACAGGGTCTCATATATCCTCAGTTGGCCTTGAACTCTTGTCTTTCCCTTCTACATGCTGGATTTATAGGTATGTACGATCATCCCTGGTTGGAATATAATTTCATTTAAGAACCTGTATTGTGAGCCGGGCAGTGGTGGCCTTTAGTCCCAGCACTTGGGAGGCAGAGGCAGGCAGATTTTGAGTTTGAGGCCAGCCTGGTCGGTCTACAGAGTGAGTTCCAGGACAGCCAGGGCTACACAGAGAAACCCTGTCTCAAAAAAACAAAAAAAAAAAAAAGAGAGAGAGAAGAACCTGTATTGTGGAGTATTAGAAGGGATGGGGCAATGTCACTTGAACTGCTCCTTGTAAATTTCTGTCCAGGGGGGCCTGTGTCACATTTTGAAACTCTGGTCAGAATATATCCTAACTCACAAAAATCCCTCTGCTGCCTGCCTCAATGGGGCAGTGCTTCATAGACTCATGCTTGCTGGCATTTTGTTTTTACAGTGGCTGTATAACTTTGAACACAAACAGGCTACTCTGAGGAGTGTAGTGTCAACTATTCATTTTTTCTGGTGTTGGGGGGTTAAGATTAGGCCCTCATGTATGCCACTGTTGTCAGCAGCAGGTTGCTCTGCCACTGAACCACACTTTTAGCCCGACTTTACTATATTTTTAAAAAGATTCATTACTTTTTTCTTGGAACAGGGTGTCAGCAGTTTTCTCTAGGTAACCCTAGCTGTCCTGGAATTCACGAGATCTACCTGCCTCTGCTTCCTGCATGCTGGGGATTAAAGCCATGGACCACAATCACCTGGCTGATTACGTTTATGTGCACAGTGTATCATAGAGCGGGGCATGTGCCTGTATGTGGTTGGGGGATAAGGGTACCCGCTGTCAAGCCCTACCTGAGTTCAATCTACCTTGGTAGAACCTAGCATGTATGAAGTCTTGGATTTGATCCCTCAATGCTTCATATATCAGGTATCCCAGCACTAAGGAGGTAGAGGAAAGAGGATCAGAAAAAGTTCAAGGCCACCCTCATCCATACTGAGTTTAAGGCCAGTAGCCTGGGTTGATACATGACATCCTATCTCAACAAAACAAATAAAATCAATTACAAAGAAGATAACATTTTAAAGAATAGTGCTTTATTGAATAAGTCTTATTCACAGAAAAATAAGCTTTAATCTACAACAAATGACAGATTATAGAGCAGAAAGCAATTCTCATAAGATTCCATAATGAAAGAAAGATATCCATTAAAAGAACAAAAAGGAGTCATAAAATTATATTCACAAATATAGTACACAAACATGACAAAACAATTGGTCATTCTTTCAGGTAAAGTATAACAAAAATGCAAAAACAGAATTACATTAAAGCCATTATTACATCAAATTAAAAATGCAAGTTTGTTGGTTAAGTATAGACAGTGATAAAAATTACTACACAGTAATCTTAAATGCTCATTAATAAAACATAAGCACATAGTAAATGTCAAACAGCTGTGCTCACATCTGCAAACTTCAGCCTCCAAAAGAGAACTTTACCCCTCAAGCATTCACTGTCCGCGTACCACTGTCAGATTGTTTAATTTGAAAAGTATCAGCAATGAAGTATATTTCTACTTCCTACTGTAAGAATTATAAAGCACCTCTTATTATGCAGTAAAAAGAGTGTAATAGAATGAAAAGTTGAAAAACCCCTGAGACTTCCAGGACAAGTGGCTGGTATGGTGAGGCTTTTCAACCTCAAACTATGTCCCAGTAAGGAATCTATCACTAGTTAGCTATATAACTTTGCACCAATTACCTGTCCTTGTGAGTAGTCGCCTCGACAAGAAAATGAAGGTAGTGGGTGGTGTGAATAAGTGACTCTCTAAGGTCATATCTAGCTCTGATAGTCTGTGACTTTATTATATAAGGGAGAAATCTACATTGTGTTGAATGTTTCAGAGTCAAACTAAACTATTAATATGGGAATAAGTTGACTGTTTCTATTAGGAAAACTCAACTCAATTTAGTAAAAATACTTTTTCTAGTTTTTGTAAAAGGAATTTAAATATTTTTAAAGGATTAAACTATTTATTTACTACAATTTATAGCATTGTTATAAGAAGCATCCAAAAAAACAAATAATAGTGAGTAAAAATTAACATAAGAATTTCATTTAAGCTCTAAAGATTTTTTTTATTTTATGTGTAGGCATGTATGACTGTGTATGTGTACATGCATCATGAGCCCCTGGAGGCCAGAAGAGGGCACCAGAGCTGGAATTACATGTCCTTGTGAGCCATCATGTGGATGCTGAGAACTGAACCTAAGCCCTCTGAAAAAGCAAGGACTCTCAACTGCTGACTTATTTTTCCAGGGCCTCTTTTATGCTTTAGTCCAGGATTCTCCATCAAAACAAACCCATGGAGGATTCTCAAGATTTTAGGATAAGAGTTAACACTTAGGAGTATATATAAGATGTTCCTGAGTTGTGTTTCCATCATCTTGGAAGATGGTTGGTGTTAATTCTCTTGGTTTTCTCTCTCTTTTGTGTATGTGTCTGGGTGTAAGTGGATACCTGTCATGGTGCATGTGTGGAGGCGGCAGATAACCTTTGGCTGTTGGTGGGCCCTCACCTTCCCACCTTGTTTACCACGGTGCTTCTTTGTTACTACATAAGTCATTAGTTGACCATGAGCTTCGGGACATTCTCCTATCTACTTCCTGATTCATGTAGGCATTCTGGGATTACGATACTTGGGCTAGTGCACTTATCTTTTTGTTTGTTTTGTTTTGTGAAACAAGGTTCCCTGTCCTGGAACTCTCTCTGTAGATCAGACTGGCTTCAAATGCACAGAGATCTCTCTACCTCTGCCTCCAACTGCTGGGATTAAAGGAGTGTGCTATCACCTGGCTGCACTCAGCTTTTATGTGGATTCTGGGGATCTGAATTCAGGTCGTCAAGATTATTTGACTAGTTCTTTTCTTCACTGATGGCTACCTTTTTAAAAAGAGAAGATTTGACTAAAACGGTATCTGTCACATATTTCTCCATCCCTTTTCTTGTTTCTCTAATAACAGTGACAGTCTACTTCATTTCTCCTCTCCCTTTATATAGTATCTAGGTACTCATAGGTACAATAAGAGTTAGGTCTAATGGGAACAATGCATGCAGCAAATTTAGAGTGGCAGTTTCCATTCAGAGAGCTCAAAGATATAAATCTTACTTACTAAAATGAAAACAGATAAAAAAAAAACACGGTAAATAACAAGAAAACAAACTATCCTACCATAGTGAAATCATACTGTATTCACTTAGTACACTCACCTCACCTCTAGCCTAACTACAGGAAGAGGCAAAAGTCTAGGAGGAAAGAGAATACTTTAATAAATGCTAAACACTCACAAAACTTTTGATCAACACAGTAAATAACAAATAAAAGTAACTATTGCAAAATAACTTCAAATTTCACATGACTAATATGTAGTAAAATGGGTGGTTACTTCAAAATTCTAGAGTGAACTTTATACAGAAAAAGAACATTAACACACAGACACTGAGAACTCTCTCAGGGGTGGTGATTCAGATCTGGTTATACTGTGACCTTCCAAGTGACCATTTTTTACAGCACCATATTGGAAGGGATCCAGTGCTTTCTTGTCAGTGTGACTTCAGAGCAACTCTGGTAAGTCTCCAATAATTTGATTATGCCTGGAGTGCTGTGAATTTAAGAACCTGAAGCAACAGCATTTTCTAAACAATTCCTAAAAAAACTTGTTAGCCACATCAGCTCCATGAATTCAATTTCGCAACTCCTGGAAGACAAGAAAAGAGGTCTTGCTTAACTCTCAGCACACAGGTTTTAAAAGAATTTTAATGAACTGAGGCTCTGAGAACAAGAAAAGCCTTACTTGAAAACATTCAATTCCTTAAGTCCTTGGCTAATAACTAGATTAAACACACTACCTATTATGACTTGTACCTGAAGTGCCTTGGAAACAATTTTTAAAATTTACACCTTTATTCCCTGGTAGAATGCTTGAAATATAAATTGAAATTGAAGTCTTAGTCAACTTAGATCAAATGTAATCTAACAATTATATAACCGAACTAAGCAGAAGACACTACACAGAACTAAGGATTTTTATGGAAAAATAAAAACCCAACAACAAAGAGAAAAAAAGAGCAGTCAGTTACTTAATTCTGTTGGTTTCTATTTAAATTTGCAATTAAATAACATCACTTACCATAGTAGTCAACAGAGGTTAGGAGAACCTAACAATACTCTTTCTCTTAGAAAATACAACAAAAAGTCTAAATTGTAAACAGTTTCGCTCCCAAACTGTTCTCTGTAGTAAAACAGACCATTCATTACAAGAGGTCTATCATGATAATTACTTAAGGTAAATCCCATGTTCTATGAAGAATTTTAGCTTTTGATTGTAGTCATATTGACTTATATAAGTTGTTAAAAAATATTCAAACTACTCTTGTCAGTATGTTACAATTCCAAGGTTTTAAGGATCTTGAGAAAATATTTTTAAAGTATCCACTACATTATCAGTCAAGAAAACAAACATAAAAAAAATCAAAGACTGCACATTCTGTACTATATACATCTTAATCATCCTTACAGCAAAAACTACATGAAACTTTAGGACACAGAATGACATTGAGAATCTCAACACAGAGAGCTGACACTAAAACTACAAGCTGTATACAAACACGCTTCTACGTTTACCTACGGAAGCAGACAGATGGTTAAAATACTGGGTTAACAAAGATCTTTTAGTAAAGTGACTTAGGCAGGCTTAAACTAGCAAGGATTAAGGATGAATCCTTACTAATTAATTGGAAGATCTGAGACATATTTTATATTTCATTTTACAAAATCAGAAATATTTATTTTGAAAGAAGATAAAAAGACATGATCTACCTGTCAGAAAACTACCACTCAGAAGTATTTTTCATCCACAAAGCAGGTAAAACAAAAACATTCAAATTTTACATTGGCACCAGAAAAGTTAACTGGCCTGCTTCCTGGATTAGAAAAACTAAAACTGAGCGATAAGTAGTTTTGCAGACGTTTGAACATGCCTAAGCCTTTAAATCAGCAAAATATTTACTAAGAATTCTGATTATAAAAGTAATACATACTTATAAAACCTTTAAACAGAAAAAAATGAAAAAGTGAAAGGCTCTATAAGCCCCTCTAAGACCCATCCCCCACCCCCAAGAGAAAAAAAGACATTTAAGAGTGTGATACTTATCTTTCCAAATCTTTTTGTCCTGTACAAATACAAAATACACACACATTGATTTGGCTCTAACTAGATACAGTGTTTTGCCACTTGTATTTTACACTGTTGCCTTTCCATGTCAGTACATGCTGGTTAGATGGTAGTCTACCATTAAATATCTTTTAGGAGATGGCATAATCACTTAAAAATATTCATGTAAGTACATTTATAATTCCAATAAATTCCAAGTAAATGGGCAGAATCCTAAAACACAGAAACAAACATCTAAAAACAATGTTTATCCTCCCACCAGTGTGGAACAGTTCTTTCCCTGTTTACACTAAGCAAATGAAAGTGATTGGGCAGATTAAATCAAATCTCCTGCTTATACAGAACACTCCATTTGTTACGCTTATGAAAAACGAATGAAAACTGCAGGTGATTAATTCACTTATACATAGAATCAAATCAGTGTACAACAAATATACACGTGAAAAGTTATAAAATGCTTCTTTGTCTAAGGTTTCAAGTGAGTAAAACACTGGATAAATGATGCAGAAATTCCCCGTTTAGACCGAAACAGTGCTGGTAACATTTTTTTCCATTTGGGAGCAGATGCTAATGGAATGCAATGCTGATTACTTAACGTTCGCTCACATCACACATTCAATTAGAGTAAGAAGAACATAACATGCCTACTGTGGTGCTGGATTAAGACATAAAAATTTTTTGCTTGAACGTAATGACTGTGTAGCACATGGGACATTTGTCAACTGCCTCAGCACACTGTTTACAAGTGACCAGATGTCCACAGGGAACAAAAACTACAGCAATATTTCTATCCATACAGATCTTGCAAAGCTTCTCGTCTTGTAGGCGCCTTAGCTGCTCTTCGGTACTAATGTCTGTAGAAAGAGAGAAACAACATATACTAGTTTTTGGCTTTGTTTAAATTCGTTGAAACATTGAACCTCTCCTGTGTGCCAGACACTCAGGTCCTGGGAGACATGAAAATGACTCAGACATAGCACAAATTCTTAAGTAGCTTGTATGCTAGTGGGAGAGGCTGTGAGCTGCAGCTAGAGAGGGTTAGTACAAAGTGGAACGTGCTATAATCAAGTTACATACAAAGTGCTCTAGGGCAAGACAAACAAGTTCTTCTGTCTGGGTGGTTGGGAAGGCATCATGACAAGGAGGAATGTGGTGGTGTAGTGACATTTAAGTACAGGCAACAAACTACCAGGCAGAAAAGGCAAGGATGGGCCAGGCAGTGGTGGTACACGCCTTTAGTCCCAGCACTTGGGAGGCAGAGGCAGGTGGATTTCTGAGTACGAGGCCAGCCTGGTCTACAGAGTGAGTTCTAGGACAGCCAGGGCTACACAGAAACCCTGTCTCAAAAAACCAAAAAAAAAAAAAAAAAAAAAAAAAAAAAAGGAAAAAGAAAAGGCAAGGATGAAGTAAATGTACATTTACTTAAATGTTAAAAGGCATGGGTAATTGCAGGAAGGGGTCTATTTGAAGGACCCTTCTACAGTGGGACAGGTAGGATTTAGTGCTTAGATGTGAGGGCTGGACAGAGAAAGAGGAACTAAAGTTGCATTTGTGAATGTGTCAAGGAGGCGGGGAGAACTACTGGAAATAGAAAGGGAGGTAAAGGCTTTACAGTTTCAAGTATATTTTAGATGTTGGCAGGGTATCGAAACAAAAACATTTGGGTGTAATTAGCATATAGAGGATACTGAAGTAGCTGCATAGTTGAACCTTTGCCAAAACAGATTCTGTGAAATGCTAACAAATATGCCATAAAACTATGATTTGTAGTCATATATGATAACAGCAACAACAATCAACAGTAATTGAGCATAAATTATTATATGCTAGGCATTACTCCAAATAAATTATATATTTTAACTGTATTTGTAATTACTATATACTAATGGTTTATAAATCTGGCCTCCAATGAGAATTACTTGAAGGTTTTTTTCCCTTTGGGGTGTTTGTGTGTGTGTGTGTGTGTGTGTGTGTAGCAGTCAGCAACCCTGGAAGTTCAGGATACTTTATACCACTCATTGTACCACAAACCTACCTCTTGTGTCATTTTTTTTAAAAAACAAGTTTTCTTTCTTTCTAAGAAATAATTCATCCCATTTATTTATATTTGTGTGAGTACATACATTGTGGCAGATGTGTCAAAATGAAGAGGTCAACTTTCAGGAGTTGGTTCTCTTTTCCCAAAGCACAGTTCCCAGGTCTATAGTCCTCAAGTCAGCTCTTCAGGCTTGGAAGCAGGCACCTGTACCCACTGAGCAACCACACTAGCACTGCTAGGTTCTTCTACTAAATTCTAGGGCTAGTCACACGGGAACTACTTTATTGTATGTATCCCATTATGGAAACACAATGTATTTCTCTATTTATCTGTGGATCTCCTTTTAAAAACAAAACAAAATTCAGGGTCTCACTATGTAGCTGTGGCTAGCCTGGAACTAAGAGACCTGCCTGGTTTTGCCTCTTGAATCCTGGGATTAAAAGCGTGCATCACCATGCCCTCCATGACTCCTTTTTATGGCATTTATGCTCTAGAGGGAACATTATTTCCAAAACATGCTTGGAAAGCAACAGTTTAATTTGATTCAAGTACAAGCACTCATCGAACACTTACTTGGGCATTTGGTATACAATAAATAATATATACATACATTTTAGGCACACAGTATTCACGGACAAGTCAGGAACACAAGTAAACATGCTACAGTGACAATGGTATTATACGAAGGTGAAAAAAATGACTGAAGCATGCTTCAAGAGACAGAACATAGCTTATAAGAGCATAAGTAAAAACCGGTAATTGATCATGAAGGAAAATATACCAGGTACAGAAGGTCAGCAAGAATTGACCCTTAAGATGTGGCAAACCATGGAAGAGTTGAGACTTAATTCTGAGGGTTCTGAGAGTTGGTGAGGTTTTGAATCAGAGAGAGGTACCACCACATTTGAGCTCTCTGGGTAAGAAGGGGATAAAAGGATTGTTCTAGTCTCTTCTTAAGAAACAGCCTTCAGGCTGGGTGTAGGGGCTCATGCCTTTAATCCAGCATTTGTGTGGTAGAAGCAGGTGGATCTCTTGAGTTTGAGATCCAACCTGGTCCTACACAGCAAGTTCCAGGCAGCCAGGGCTACACAAGAGCTGTTTCCAACCTCCCTCCCCCAACCAAAAAGAAAAAACTTCTCTGGAAGCAGCTTATCTGCTGTATTTTTGTTGTTCACTGAAATAATAAAAGCATAATACTAATGCAGTCTAGGCTGTTTTTCTGTTACTTAAGTCTTTTTAACACAGAGTCACATATATCCCAGGCTGGCCTCAAACTCATTATGTAGCCAAAGATGACTTGAATTCCTGACCTTCCTGTTTATACTTCTCAAATTCTGGGATTAAAGGCCAATACTACTGCATCCAGTTTTTGCTGTGATGGAGATGAAATCTTAGGCTATCCACATGCTCTGCAAGCTCTCTATCAACCGAAGCAAAAGCTGAGAATACAATACCCCTTTCCTTTTGAGGTAGAGTCTTGCTATATAGTCTAAAATGGTCATGAGTGATAGCTCTTTCTGCTTTCAGCTCTAGAGTGCTAGGATTCTAAGTGTGGATCGCCATGCCCAGGAATTAATATTCCTCATGGGTTCGATTTTGATTCCATTTTACAGACACACAGGAATGAAATGAAACACTGATATCAGCTCTATTTAATCAGCTATATACTGAGGATGCTTCTGACTAGTAATTACCCCTGGTAATGACTTTATACTACAAAGGTGACTATTGCACTCTACATCCTTGCCTATGGCATCTTTTTGTTATTGTTGAATCAGTGTCTCTCTAAGCAGCTGTCTACTCTGGAACTAGCTATATATACACCAGGCTGGCCTTGAACTCTGACAGACTCACCTGCCTCTGCCGTGTTAGGATTAAAAGCCTTCATCACTATATTCAGAGCTCTTTATCCTTGTATTTTCCCACAAGCCACACTTTGAGATAAGGATTGTTCCAGGTATGTAGCAATAAAGGCTTGGTATCTAGATAACATTTGATGTTACTTCCTAATATTTTTAGTATATTATTTAAAACTTTGAGATAGGGTCTTATACGTTGCTCAGACTGGCCTTGAACTCCTAGGTTCAAGTAATTCTACCATCTCAGCCTCCAAAGCAGCTGCAAATATAGACAGACATGCTAGGACTACTGTGTGCAGCTTAAGAATTTCTGCTCTTCGCCTATTTTAAAGTATCATGTGTGTATGTGTGTGTGTGTGTGTCTATGTACACATGTGCAGGTGCTTATGGACTTCACAAGTGGGTGTCAGATATCCTGGAGCTGGAGTTACAAGTAGTTGTAAACCACCCAATATGGAGGCTGGGAAACAAACTCATGTCCTCTGCAAGAATACTATACTTTTAAAAAGATTACTGAGCAATCTGTGAATCTCATTTCATGCATTAAAAAGAAACACAGAAAAAAAACAACAAAAAATGTATTCACCCTTCCTGCACTATCGACAGACCATACTCCTGATTGTTTCTTGCCTTGTCTTCTCACAAGACTTTCAGAATCAAGGGATTCCTGGCCAAAGGTAATACTACCCAATGGATTTGGACAAACACTGGTAACATTAGTCAGGTTCAACTCCAGAGAAGACTCTAGAGAAGAATGAAACTGGGGCTGTAAGAATTTACATACATGGTGTGACTGAGGGTTTATGCTGACTCATGGTCACATGTTATTCCTATCAGATGGAGATGAATGTTTGCACCACTGGAGACTTGGTCATATTTAAACTGGGAGTTTTAATTTGCTTTTCTGTTTCACATGAGCTAATTAGTTTTTTCAATAATAAGTATGTTGAATCTGAAAAAAAAAAAAACCTGTTGGAGTTCACCAATTGGCTAGACTGGCTTGTTAGGGATCCCTGAGGATCTGATTATCTCTCTTCCCCATACCCCTGAGGTTGATTTCTAGATACGGACAGGGACAGACAGACAGACAGACACACACACAGTAATTTACATGCCCCTAATCACTCACTGGGTCAAAAGGGTATAAAAGGGTGCATGAAATCAGAAGAGAATTAGTGGAAGGAATGGAGGATGAATATAACTACACATAGAAAAACACCATGAAACCTATCATTATATATAATAAATATATGTAATTGAGACATTTGAAAATAAGATGAAGCCGGGCGGTGGTGGCGCACGCCTTTAATCCCAGCACTTGGGAGGCAGAGGCAGGCGGATTTCTGAGTTCGAGGCCAGCCTGGTCTACAGGGTGAGTTCCAGGACAGCCAGGACTACATAGAGAAACCCTGTCTCGAAAAACCAAAAAAAAAAAAAAAAAAAAAAAAATAAGATGAATAAACTAGTGAATCTTTAGATCTTTATTAAAATGGAGTGTACAAATGTTTTAAGAGATTAGAGAAGTGAGGGTGTGCCTCATTGGTAGAGTTCGTGCTTGACATGTAAACCCTGAGCTTACCTTCTAGCACTTAAAAAAAAAAAAGGAGGGGTATTAAAACCAACTAGGTTTCTGATGATTTACAGAATTAATTTTGTCAAGTGTGATTAAAAACAAAAGTGATAGGGAATCAATGTTTGTGTTCCTTCCATTCACAGTCATGCTCAGAGGAAAGGCTTTGGTAACCAGAGAACATGTATACTGTTCCTAATGTTATGGCATAATGCATCACATGTTTGTGATGATGCTGGTATTAACCAACTTCCTAAGTTGCTAGTCATATGAAAGCATAGCATACAGTTGACAAGACTTGAAAATGAAAAAAAATCCTAACAACTAATGCTACTGGTTTACGGACTACCTTGCATACTTTATTATCAGAATCTACTCCTCCATATAAATCAACTACCATGAAATAATATACCATATCATGTCAACAGCAGCCTCATGGCACACATCTCATGTTTATAAAGTATCTGGATTGCATGAAGAGGCCACAACAAGTGGTTGGGACATATGCCATCTGTTTGTGTAAGTATATGTGATTGATGTTCATTCAATGATGAGATTATGTAACAACACATCTCTCAAAAACATATATTCACTGTTAAGCAATGCATGAATACAATTAGGTTTAATAAAGTCATGAACATGAGAACTCTTGGGGGAATTACTAGCATGAAATACACACTACTTTGGGAAGTCAACAATCTGCAGGGACCTACATTTGGACTTCCCAGTCTGTGAGAAACAAATGTATTTTGTTTTAAACTACCTATTCTGTGGAATTTTATTACAGTAGTCCGAGAAACACAGCAGCATTAAGGGTATGCTTAAAAAATACACTTATATGTTGAATATCTCAAAATAGACATTTACTATGGCCAAAAAGACAGATGATGAGACTTAAGATGGAAAAAGAGTTGCTTATTATTGAAGCCAACCCCTTCCTCTTTCCACCTCTGTTTATACGTTTCACTCTTGCCATAATAAAAAAGTAAAAGTGTTTATCCTATAGGGGATAATAGAACAGAAATGAATGGGCTGCAAGGAGATTTTTCTTATAAAAACAATGCATACCTTCTGCAATGAAGTTTGACTTGACTCTTCCTGTGTATTATCTTTCTGAGCACTCACAAGATCTGCAATTAGAACCTCAAGTGATAGATAGCTGCTCCCAGATGTTTGGATTTTTTCTTCCATTGTTTTCTTAATGTCCTTGAAGCTAAATCCCATCCGTATTGCTTCTTGCACCATAGGATTCTGGAAGATGGTATCATCTGAAATCAAAGTTGGGTGGAGAAAGAACACAGTAGAAGATTTTCATTAACACAACTAAACAGTAAAACAGTTTAGGGATTTGAGACTATAATACTGCTGAAGAGTTCAGTGGTAGAGGGTTTGCCTACTATGTGTGTTGCTGTGGCTTTGATTCCCGAAGTTAAAAAGAAAAGCAGTGTAGTGTCTTTAATCTCACCACTTGGGAGGCAGAGGCAGGAGGATTTCTGAGTTCGAGGGCAGCCGGTCTACAGAGCGAGTTCCAGGACAGTCAGGCTATACAGAGAAACCCTGTATCAAAAAACCAAAAAAAGCAGTGGTGGTACATGCCTTTAATCCCAGCACTCAGGAGGCAGGGTCAGGCAAAGTTTTAGGTTAGCCTGATCTATAGCAAAAGTTCCAAGACATCCAGGAAACCTTATCTCGAAAAACTTTAACTTTGTTATTTATGCCTGCTACCAAATCCATTCCAAATAAAATAACGTAGCTGTGTATTTCAAGTATATTTAAGTATATTTCAAGAATATCTGTAGTTATTCTCCTGCCTTGTAATTCTTGACACACAAAAAAAGATGATGGTACAGCATTAGGGAGTAGGGACTCACCAGATACTCTAAATTAAGCTTTCTTTGAAACATATTGCTTCAACTGAAAAAGAGAGATCTTTAAAAAAAAAAACAAAACCCCACAAAAGCAAATCAAAACTCCAAAGAACATCAGTGTCACGTGTTGTGGTGCACACCTTTAATTTTAGCACTCTGGAGGCAGAGGCAGGAAGGTATCAGGGGGGTTGAGGCCAGCCTGGTCTTCAAACTGAGTTCTAGGACAGTTAAGATACATAGAAGACTCTGTTCCTCACCACCACCACCAAAACCCCATACATAACCCCACTAAAAATTACATCTAGAATATGCTATGGAATTTAGAAGACCTTGTTTATAGTGCTAGTTCTATAACAATTTATAATAGTGCATGCCTTTAATTGGGAGGCAGAGGCAGGCAGATCTCTGTGAGTTTATGGTTAGCCTGGTGTACAAAGAAGTTCATGACAGTCAGGGGTACACAGAGAAACCCTGTCTCTAAAAACAAAACAAAATGAAACGAAATGTATACCCTTGCCGTGGGAATGTAAGAATAACTGCTGAGCTGCAGCCCAGAGTACGTACCTTTCACTGGGCTCAGTCACCAGCAGCAAACAATAACAAGCATCATGCTTTAGCTGCATGTTGGGGTACACACACACAATCCCAGCAGTAAAGAGACTGAGGCAGATAGAGAGAGATGCAGGCCAGTCTGGCCTACACAGTAGATAGACTACTGAGACGGCTCAGAGGCTAAGAACACTGGCTCTTCCAGAGGAGCTGAGTTCAGCTCCTGGCACTACATGCTGGCTCACAGCCACCTTTAACTTCAGCTCCAAGGGATCTGACACCTTCTCCAGGCACTCATATAGCACACATATATGAAGGCTGAACACGCACACATATTAAATAAATAAATAAATGAAAAATTAAAAATATAAAACTTCTAATCTTTGTTGCTTTAATACATTTCCTCTCTTTTCCCTCCCTCCCTTTCTTAAAAACCATGCCATGCAACCTAGATGACCACACGTTCAGAATTCTCCTGCTCTAGCACTGTGAGTGCTAGGATTATAGATCTGTACCCCAGCACCCAGCTTTCTATTAACATTCTCGCTACACAACTATCTGGTATAAAATCATAAGAACTTCATTAAATTCTTAAATTTATAGAAGCTTCACTAAACATACTATAATAAATTGGCCACAAAACTAAACAGATCTATTTTTAATAAGCAATTTACCGATTTTTTTAGTTAATGATGGCATTTTTTCAGCAGTTCTTACCTAAAATAGAAATATGAATGGTAAGAATTCACTTTAGCAGAAAGCAATTATCTCAATTTGAAAAGTTAATAAACTTAAAACAAATTGGCTTTATTCTAATTCAAAACCTTACTATTCATAAGAACATAGCCTAACAAATGGAAGAAGGTAAGAACTATCAAATCATCAACCCCTTTACCAGACAAGAAGCTGAGGGCCAATGAGATCAAATGACTCCCTGGAGGAACAAACAATACACAACTCAACTAAAAGCTAAGGTGAAACTTTCATGTCCACTCTGAGATCCCACTTCAGGCCAAGATCTTCTTAGTTTACTAATGCTCTGCCTGCCACTTCCCGTGTGTCAGTTCAGACACATCAGTACATTTGTCCTAGAAGAGATTGAAACCCAGGGCTTTTTAAATGCTAGCCAGAAAAGGTAAAAGTGAGTATATCCCTGTCCTTATTTTTGCAATCTTAAAGTTTATATATTCTTCTAAAAGGTTACTAAAGAGATGGCTCAGCAGTGGAGAACACCTGCTGCTCTTCCAGAAGATCAGAGCACAGTTCCCAGAATTCATATTGGGCAGCTTATAACTGCCTGTAATTATAACACTAGCTCCAGGGACTGATGGCCCTTTATAGGTTTCCTCAGGTACCATACACAGTGGTACACATATGTATACACACACACATACACACACAGAAACCACAGAAGGACCACAGAGCACTACCTGGACCCCTGGTGGCTCCCAGAGACCAAACAGCATAGCATGGGATGGACCTAGGCCCCCCAAACACATATGTAGCAGATATGCAGCTTATTCTTCATGTGGGTCCTGAACAACTGGAGTGGGGGCTGTCCCAAAAGCTGTTGCCTGCCTGTGGATCCGTTCCCCTAACTGACCTCCTTCTCTGGCCTCAGTGGGAGAGGAGTCCTAGTCCTGCAAAGATCTGATGTGCTAGGGTGGGGTGATACCAGGGAGGGCCATCCACCTTTCAGGGAAAAAAAGGGGGGAAAGATTGGGGGGAGAAGTTGTGTGAGGGAGAAACTTGGGAAATGGAGGGGGGTGGATATTGGGATGTAAAGTGAATAAATATTGAAAACAAAAGAAAAACAAATGATACAGAGTTTGAAAACATATTGCACAATAAGCAACTTACCAATGATTCCCCAAGTGAATGAGTTAAATGAATGTTATTTATATATTCTTGCCCCTTCTCATCCAATAGATATTTACACCTAAAAGATTAAAAAAAAATTAAACTCTACTAGCTGATAAATTAGTGAAGTATTAGTCAAGGCAGGCTCTATCATATAAATTCCATTAACTATCTTTTTGGGGCCAGAGAGATGGCATTTCTGACAAGTCTGATGCCTGACTTCAATCTTGGGAGCTCACAGGAGAACAAACTCCTCCAGGCTGTACGCTAACCTATACTGTTCATTATTTGATGTACATCCCCCACCCATGCAACAAGCAAACAAACAAGTAAAACCAATCTTTTCATTGTTATTGTCTTTTTGTATGTGTTACTGGGGATTAAACAAGGGCCATGAGCATGTGAAGCAGGCTCTTCATCACTGGACTATAACATCAGTTCCATCAGAGGCCATTCTGAAGCTGGCCTCAAATTTGCTACGTAGCCAATACATGACCTTGGACTCTAATCCTCCTGCCCACATATCTCAAGTGCTAGGATGACAAGCAGGAATAACCATAAATCACCCCAGTCTTTTAAAAACAGCTTTTTATTGAGATAGGGTCTTTTCCAAGAAATCCAGGCTAGCCTTGAGTATGTTTTGTAGCATAGACAGGTCTTGAAATTCCATCCACCTACCTCACTCACCGGGACTCCTAAGTAGCTGAGGTTAAAAACCTCAGCTTCATTCACTGTTCCTGAGGAGCCACAAAGCACTCTATCCATTCTTATCCAGCTATAACTTCAAGGCTAAAATAATGCTATTACACATGCTAATAATAGCAATTTGAGAACTTTCAATTTTCAAGTAAAGAGTACTAATTAGGAGCCAATTATGGTGGCATCCGATTGTAATTTCAGCACATGGGAGGCGAGACAGGAAGATTGATATGAAAACCTGGCTACTCTGGGATATATATAATATATATATCTCCTATGACAAAAAAGAAAACGGAAAAAAAAAAAGTTGAAGAAGTTATTAGCCAGGATGGTGGGTGCAAGCACCTGAATTATATGCATTTTTTTTTGTTTTGTTTTTCAGACAGGTTTTTTCTCTGTATAACCCTGGCTGTCCTGGAACTCACTCTGTAGACCAGGCTGGCCTAGAACTTAGAAATCCACCTGCCTCTGCCTCCTGAGTGCTGAGATTAAGCCATTTGTCACCACTTACCACTCTGCCAATACTGACATTTTTTACAAGTTCAAAATGGTTAATCTTTTTAAAAAACTAGTACTGACACTTAAAAACTTTAATCTTCCAGCCTGTTTACAGAGTGAGTTCCGACAGCTAGGACTACACCCGAGAAATCGTCTCGAAGGAAAAAAAAAAAAAAAAAAAAACCTTTAGTCTTGTTTTCTGATTTAACTTGAATGTTGCATTTAAAAGGTTCTTTTTCAATTATTGTTCTAATATTTGAAGCATGTATTATTTTATACATTAGAAGTTCACATAACTTATAGATTTGTTCTACTTTACAGAGGCAAGATAACCAAGAGACGAGACAAGAGGATTTCAAGATGAGGCCAGCCTGGGAAGACATAGGCAATTTCAGGTCAACATTGAACTGATGTGAGACCTTGTCTCGAATTAAAAAACAAACAAAACATCATGACTATTCTTCAGGACTTCCATGACACCATGGGCTTTTAACCAATCTCCAAAAAAGCCTACCTTATAAATAAAAAGTAAGTATTTTTATATACTATGCTAAATAAAAAGTAACATTTTAATAATTTGGGGGTTTTTGAATAGAATCATCTTAAGTATCACTGACATATAAGCACTGAATGTTTTGGTTACCAAAGTCTTAGGTGGTGTTTTTTTTTTTTTTTTTTTTTTTTTTTTTTTTCCTACAAAGTAGGTGACCCCATTTCTAGTAAACTTGGTGTGAATTTCAAGCCATAGTGAGGCAAAAATAGGTTGAGGTGAAAAGTATTCACATATTTCCACATGCACAGTGTCCAACTTTGCTAGTACTGAATGAACAATTAAGATCTTACCCGGGATAACCACTTAGCATGCTGTTCCCAAGGGTCCTCACTTGGCTTCCAATCCCTGAGCCCTCCACCACAGTGAAAGCACTTTCACTTTATCACCTTCACCTAAGAAAACACAAGCAAAACTATGCCTTTCTGTGCAAGTGTAAGTTTTCAGAAAAATGCCCATTCTAACATTTAAGGAGTGTCTAAGTTATATAAAACCTCATGCATTAAAAGATAACATTCACATCCCACTAGATACGATCTTTGTCATTTGAAGGAAAATACATACCAAATTCATCATCTTCAATATAATGTGCTTTGTAGAATACAATGAAAGTAAAATCACAGTATTTATGTTAGAAACTACAATTGTTACATTCTTCTAGTGTTTGTCTTTGCCATCACTATTAAACTTATCTTCATCAAACTGAAATCTGTCTAAGTTATATGTCTAAAATGTTAACAATAATAAAGTTCAGCATAAATTACAATAACTATCTTTAAGGACATGGCTCTCTGATATGAAACAGACCTTTAAGATTACTATGTTATTGGGCTGAGAGATGGCTCAGCAGTTTAAGAACACTGATTGCTCTTCCAGAGGTCCTAAGTTCAATTCCCAGCAATCACATGGTGGCTTTAAAGCCACCTGTAATGGGATCCAATGCCTCTTCTGCTGTGTCTGAAGAGAGCTAACAGTGTACTCACATACATAAAATAAATAAATAAATCTAAAAAAAAAAGATTACTATGTTATATAACTAAAATAAGTTATATTGTTGAATCTTGGCATTATTTCCCTAAAATAAATGAGTCAGACATGCAGATTAAAATACTCTAGAAAGCCGCAACACAGCCTGCTTTTCTTGAGACATGCATAGGAATTGTTTCAAAAGTTACTCTGAAGCAGTACAGGCACTTCCAAATATGTGGTAATACACTTTAAAGGTAGAACGTAGATTTTTGTTTGTGGCTTTTTGAGAGATGGTATCATAATGTAGCCCAAACTGTCCCTCAAACTCATGCTGATCTTTCTACTCAGCTGATGAATTGCTGGAATTATATGTATGTGGTACCACACTAGGCTTGATGTCAATTCACCATGAATCTAAACTAAATTCTCTAATGCCTACCTATTATATTATGGGGATTGTGGTAAGCTTAGAGAAAATCCACGTAGTAAGTATTTTTGAGCATACAGAGTAGATGTTCAATAAGTGCAGTTGGCACTACTATTAGATCCACTATCTATCAGGAATTCATACTATCTTTTCTCTCTCAACTCTAACCTCCCTTATCAAGAATTACTTGAACACAGATCTAAGTCATAAAAGCATAGTCTTTTAACATAAATCCAGTCATGTTTACATTCAAGATTTAACATATGAGTTCAGAGAATTGATATTGATAATGATCAAACTAAAGACAATTTCTTTTTTTAGGAGCCCTGTGACATTTGGGAAAGTAATTTACTGGTGAAGTTTACCTAAAGCATAAAATCCAAGCTCTTGCAAGCTGCTCCTTGTTAACTGAGTATATCCAAGTTCCAAAGTAAACGATCCCGTGCTTCATATTCATGCCATGGCTGGATTTCTGGAGAATTTGTTGAATTTGGGAAATTCCTATCAGACTCACACCAATTCACTTCGAACATTCCGGCCCAAAACAAAGAAGCAATTGGAAAGTGTCCCCTCCTGTGCTCTGACCAGGCCACGATCACAGGGTTCCCAATTTTATTTCTTTTTTTTTTTTTTTAGTTTTTTTTTTTTATCCATCACAACAAAAAGCATTGCACACTTGATCATCGATCCCTGTGTAGAAGAGCCCAGCACTAGCTAACTCTCTGGGGGTTAAATGGCATAGTCTGGCAGTTCTGAAATGACTTCAATCGTGCTCTTCTCACTACACATGGCAGGGTTCCTCGGTATACGGTGTTCTGAAAGATCTACAACCTGTCCAGTTCTCAGGAGATAATCTGCATGAGTCTCAGATGGCCTGTCAAGAGCAAAATGATTTCTGTTTCCCACACAGGGTTTCAGATTTGTACTGGCCATTTTGGATACCCAGGATTGTAGACTGTGGGCAGCACCGTTTTCAAAAAAAAACCATTGATTAAATCTGCAATTTGGGGATATATTCTTCTGTGTCTCCAACAGCTGATCTCCATACTGCCATCTATCTAACTGCCGCATGGCAACTGAAACACTGCACAGTGTCTCCTTCACCATATAAAGAAAGCCTGCTCGTGCCAACGTCGATGCTGAAACAGGACTGCTACTTGGGAAGTTTAGCAAATGTTTTCAATCTACTAAACTCCTCTACAAATTCTTCATCCTTATTGGTGTCTGCAGGTACAAAAGTCTAGATCCTTCAAAACTGTTAAAAGTATCTCTCTGGAAAATAGGACTGTCACCAACTTTTCTAAAAAGAGAACATTGCATTAGGAACTTCAAAACACAAAACACTAAAGGACTATATTTCTGATACTAAGAACTAATATGTTAATCCAGTGAAGACATAAAAAATATTGGCACAATCACTAAGACACATTTTAATTCTAAACACTAGAGTTGCACATTAACCAAACACCTTGAGTTTTAAAGTCTGTGCTTTTGTTTGTTCTCCATTTTTCAGTGTTTAGGTAACACATAATGCCAAACACATGCTCTAACACAGAACTACACCCCCAGCCTGTTTCTCTATTGCTTATTTATTGTTTGTCTTGGGGATCCATCACAGGGCCTTTTGCATTTTAGGCAAGTGCTCTACCAAAGAGCCTCAACTGAGTCCCATTTTGTCTTTTGATGGAAAAAGTATATAAACAAACAGAGCAGAATTAACTGATCTTAAGTATCATTTCATATAAATATGGAAACTATGAACAGAAAAAATTAAATATTAAACATGTGAAGTCATTAATTAGGAAAAACAGAAAGCAGCATAAAAATGCTATTATTAAAGACTATGCATAATTGTTTATAATGAATCATTTACATATTCAAGGCATCAAAGTTCCAATTTTTTTACAATTTAAAAACAGATGGATGTTTTAGAATGTTAAATGCAAGAATTTAAAAAATATTTTTACTTTCTTTCTTAGCAAAACAAGGTCTCTAGTGAAATGCCATACTTAGAGATATATAGGATGCACAAATGAAATCTTGATGATTAAAAAAGGACACACACAAAGAGTGATCTGGGAGAAGCTGGGAAGGTAGGTACTATGATCAAATACATGTATAAAAATTCTCAAAGGACCAAAAATATTATTAAACAAAAAGTAATGTATTCACAATATTGGTTACACCTATATTAAGAATATCAAATGGCGCCAGGCAGTGGTTGGCACCACGCCTTTATAATCCCAGCACTTGGGAGGCAGAGGCAGGTAGATTTTCTGAGTTTCAAGGCCAGCCTGGTCTACAGAGTGATTCCAGGACAGCCAGGGCTACACAGAGAAACCCTGTATCGAAAAAAAAAAAAAAAACCAAAAAAAAAAAAAAAAAATCAAATGCTTCTTATTTTCATGTGTAGAGTCCACTTTTTGCAGGAAGTGGGCCATTCCTTATTTTATTGCATATACATATACATACAACACATAGAGGGGAGAAACACAGACACACCTATACACATCCTTAAACTGCCAGGCGGGACTAATGCCTTAAGAAACAATCTAAATATTTACAGATATTAACTGAATTACTTTTGCTATCAACTTCTGTTGGTCAAGGACAATCGTTTGAAATGAAAGAGAATTTAGCAGCCCTCATTGGAGCTGCCAAATTAACAACTGTGTAATGTTTAACCCAAAAACATACCAAAAGGAGTCAGCTGGGCTCTGGGGAAGAATGGCAAGATAGTTTGTTTCCTCCAACAGTCTGAAGGTGCAAAATAATGCTACTACTAATTGTACAAAGGGCAGCAGCATAAATCACGGTAGCATAGGCAAAGCAGAAGAGCATGTGTTCACCTAGTACAGAAAAAAAAATGGTTCTCCAGAATATTCCACATGCCATAATGTCCACAGTATGTCTGCTGAGTGCCAAAATAAACAAATGGCTAAAACTCAACAACAAACATTTTTATATAGTAAAAAATGAAAGATTCGATGTAACATGAAGGCATTGGGTATAGTCTCAAAGGAGACAAACAAACAGCCAAATAACACATGAAAACACATCAATGTCACACCAAACACTAGGAAATAAACATTAAAGCACAGTGAGTATCACCTACACTTATTAGGATAGGCTATTATTTGAAAGACAAAACCCATCAAATGCAGCTGAGGCTGTGAACAACAGGGACCTGCAACAGGAATGTAAACAGCCATTATGAAATACAAAACGGAGGCGTGCCTGGTATGCATTCACGTGAGATGGATTCATCTTCAATTACTCTCCACTTTGCTGAGCAGATCTCTCCAGATGAACTCAGAGCTCACTAATCTCTTCTTCCAAGGACTTCTTTCCTGCTTCCATATGTACTGAGCCTAGGCCTAAATGGAGCCACTTCGAAGACTAGAAAGAGTTGGGGGTTGGACAGAGGGCTCAGGCAGATTAAGAGGACCTAGTTTCAACTCCCAGTACCCATAGCCACATCCAGCTGCTCACAATCACCTGAAAGTTCAGCTTCAGGGGATCTAATCCCTCTGGCCTTGGCACCTGCACTCACATGCACAAACCCACTCGTACACAGACAAACAATACACTTGTTGTAAAAGTATAAGTTTCGAAACCAAGTAGACAATGATGGGGATGTTGCTCAGTAGCAGAGTACTTAACTAGCATGCTCAAGGTCCTGGGCTTAATCCCCATGCACTACAAAAACTGGTGTGTGCAGCACACCTATAATCTTAGAACTCATGAGGTAGAAGTCTAGAGGATCACAATTTCAAGCTCATTTTCAGCTACGTAACTAGGTATTAGGCCACCTATGATAAACAATCTCAAAAAACAAACGAGCAGAGACAGCTCTAAACAGATCCAGCAGTCTCACCACTGGCATACATCCAGGCTAATGAAATCACCTGCATTTGCACATTTATTATAGCACTGTGTGTATGTGAAATCAGCTTTCGCTGGCCACTGCTGAATGACAAAGAAAAATGTGGTATACTAGATAATATGTAGCCTTTAAAAGATTAGAATTCTGCCACTGGCAGCAACATGAGTAGAATTGAATGACATTATGTGAAGGAGATATGTTGGTACATATGGAAGCTAAAGGTTAACCTCACAGACAGTAGTTAAGGAACCTGGATAAGGGAGACTGAATGGAAATAGATGGTCAATAGCATAAGGGCGCTGTAGCTGAACAGAAGTACCCTACAATGTTTTCCTTTTTGTTTGGAGACAGCGTTTCACTGTGTAACCCAGCCGGCCTCTATTTACTGCCAAGCCTCCACAGTCCTGGGCTACAGGCATGTAACAATAAGCCCTGCAGATAAGGAACTTTTCTCATTGTATCCCAAGTTGGTAAATACGAATAGGTGCGGGCTTGTGCATGGAATGCCCAAGGTTGATGTTGGAATCACCCAAATTTTCAGTCTACTTTATCCATTGGACAAGATTCTTAAATAAAACCTAGACCTCACTGATATGTCCCAGTCAACTACTAGCTGCTCTGGAGATCCTGGTTCCTCCTGGATTTTTGGGATAACACCACCTTGTCCACCCAACATTTATTTGGGGCCCCAAAAAATCAGAGCCCAAGTCCTCTGCTGGTATAGCATAAGGTTTATCCACTGAGCCATTGTTACAAATGTTCTGTAGTAAACAGGAAAACATGATTTACAATAAATTTAAATGACACTTTAAAATAGTTAACAAAAAGTTTGAATATTCTCAATGCAAAAAAAAACATGTCCAAGAGACATGAAAAGTTACTCGAATCTTTTTTAACATATATTTCCCATGTAATGAAATACCACACTGTATCCCATACTTTAAAAATTAACTGTCTGTCAATTTAAAATATTTTTAAGGGCTGGGGGGGATGGCTCAGCAGTTAAAGTAAATGGCTGCTCTTTCCCGAGGACACTGGGGTTTATTCAATTTCTATCCCCCTACATGGACAGTTCCCCAGTTGTTTTTTTCCAGGGGATTTCCCAACATCCTTCAAAAAGACATACATGCCCGTGCAAAATACTAATGCACAAAAAAATAAAAATACATGATTTATGAGGATGTTGGGTCCCCTGGGAAATAAGTTACAAACTACCTGTGGCTGCCATGTGGGTGAATTTTATTTTTAAAAAAATACAATTTTGGGATTTAGGGGCCGAAGGGAGGGAACATTGATTAGAAACCAGCCTTGGGCCACATAATGAGAAACCCAAATCCCGAAAAAACAAACAAACAAACCAAATGGGTCACAAAAGTCTTGTTTTTGGAATCTTGGAAATATATATAGAACTTTGGGCATTAAAGAAGCACAATATGTACTTAGAACAAATTTTCCCTTTGAGTAATTTTTAAAAGATGCCTCTCTGAAAAATGACAATAGGCCTTCAGGCCTGTGTGGGTTTTACAATTTTCACTAGCATCACATTTTCCCTTAAGAGCTACTTTAAATCTCGAGAAATTTTTTTGGATACAGTTTTAGGATACCCTTTAAATATCATTTTCCAGATGTTTCAAAACATCTGACAATAATGTTCAAGCTCTTATTGAATCAGCATGATAAGTTTGAAAATGATAATAAAAGATTCCAAAAACAAAAGGCTAGTTGATAAGCTAGTGAGATAAACCTACTACAGAAATATACAACATTTTATAATGTTTTTTAAAAAGTAATTTCATAACTAAGGAAATAACAAATATTTTAGAATGAGTCACATAGGGGACTTTCCAGTTTAAAAACCTTGGGATTTTAGTTAATTTGCAAATTCAACACAAGCCAACAATACATGGCTTTCAAAAAACCCCAGACCTTCAAACAAAGTAAGTCCAGATAGAACATTCAATCCAATTCAGCTACAATATAAATATTACCCTCCAGTTTTCCAAACCACTTTTTAAAAAACACTGACAAATTCCCATTCCTTAAAAAGAACATTCAAGATAAGAACATAAGAGGAATAGTTGGGGAAAAACAAACTATTTATCCCAAAAAAAGGAAGGGTTTACATTTGAAAGGAAATTCAAATTCAGTGTAACCTTTAAGTGGGAAATTTAAACCAATGTAAATACTTAATACAAAGTTACTTTTTTTTCTGCATTTCCAAAGGTGTGTGTTTGTGTGTGTGCCCTTGTGGGCTTTTGCTCGCCCGCACACCCACCACAGCACATGAGTGGGAGGTCAGAGGACAACTCTCAGGAGCCAGTTTTCTCCTTTTTACTACATGGACTCCCAAAAGAAAAGCCAGGTCATCAGGCTTGGCCGCATGTGGTTTTGCATGATGAAACCTCTGGCTACCTCATAACCAAAACATTTTAGCACCACATAGGAATGAACTTTAAAAGTCAAGTGCAGTACAAAATGAGTTGAGTTGCCTTTGAGAATGAGTCCTTTCCATCAGTAAGAGGCTTCAGGTCCAGGCAGTGGTGGTGCACAACCCAACACTCTGGAGGGAGGAGGCAGCATTCTCCATACAAGCCTGGGGCCCACCAAGTGAGTTTCAGGACAGCATAGGCTATACAGAGAACCCTGTCTCGAAAAACAAAACAAACCAAAACAAAAAAAAAAAAAAAAAAACCAAAAAATAAAAAAAGACCACTTTCTCAGGATCAATCTCATGCAATTGTTTAGGTTGACACAGGTTTTTGAAAGCAGTATTGAGTGGATACTGCATGAACATTGTAGGATGTAGAAGAGTACCAAAAGTGAGTTACCAGATGAGCTAAAATTGAAAGACAAGTAACAAACAAGAGAAACCTGGGGGGCTAGGGGAGAGAGCTTGGTGGCTTGAGTTTAAATCCTGCCAATCAATATAATAGTAAAGGTCAGAAAACAACTCCACCAAATTGTACCTCTAATCACGCACTTTGCCTGTGTATGCCTCTCTCATATATTTTATGCAATAACTTATACAAAAGAGAAGAGAGAAAGAAAAGAGAGAGAAAGAAAAAGAGAGAGAAAGAGAGAACACGCGCAGAGAGGTAAAGGCCGGCCATGAGCACATGGGGAGAGGGGAAGGGAAGGGGAGGGGCAGAGAGAAGCTACAGGCAAGAGATCAGGAGATTAAGAGTCTGTCTGAGTGTTTTGCCTGCATGGAATATACATCACCACTGCATGTGGCAGTGCCCTCAGAGTATCAGATGTCAGAATCCCTGGTTAGAGATAGTTTGATACACCACGTGCTGGAAACCCAACCGGGTCCTCAACAACAACAATAGTTATTTAATTCTATGCCATTTCTCCAGTCCCCATATCCTAAAGGTTTAATTAAAATCTAACCACACTCAATAAGCTGAATGGACTCATGAAGTATCCTTAGACAAATATAGCGTACGAACAAAACAATTTTTAAAATGTGTAACTTTTCTATGTACCATAAGAAAACAGAAACATTTGCAGGGCAGTTTGGGGGCACAACGCCTTTAATCCCAGCACTTGGGGGGCAGGCAAGTGTTTCAGGGTCGAGGCCAGCCTATCTACAGTGAGTTTCCAGACAGCCAGGGCTATACAAGAACCCTGGTCTCAAACTCAACCAACAAAACAACAAACAAACAAACAAAACAAAAGAATAAATTCAGTTCTGAGACTGGAAGAATACTTTTCCCCACCCACATTAAGTGAGTTAAAAAAGTGGTGTAGGCACAGAATTTAAGACACATCTCCCAATAAAAAATCAAAAAGCTAAAACAATTACATGTGAAACCATTATTGTCTTTCTAAGTGAGGATAACAAAGGAATTGTAAAATAATCCTTTTATGACCTTTAGTAGATGGCGTGGGAAATCCATGTCAAAAGGCTGAAGCAGGACAGCATTGTGATGCCAGTCCTGAGATACATAAAAGTCCCAGGGCAGCCAAGGAAGATAGCAAACCCTTTTCTCAAATAAAACAAAGTGGCTGGACTTAGCTGAGAGCATTTTGACATGTAGCCCCTACGTTCAAAAACCCCAGTACTTCCAAAAAAGGAGGAACGGAAGGAAAAAAAACTCAACTGAACTTGGATACCATTTTCCAGAAAGGGAAGGGAACCTAGCACAACACATGCGTATTGGGCTTTTTTACGAAATGAAGGATGGAACTGGGAGTAAAGTGCAAGGGAGACAGGTGTTGGCAGCAGCATGGCTAACCCCCTAGACCCTGCTGATAACATCCCAACCCCTGTGGGCAAAAACTAAACCCCTAAAACAGCACATACACTTCTTGCTTTACTTTTCCTTTTTAAAGATACTAGAGATGAAAATCTCTGGTATCATTCATGCTAACAAATGCCCAACCACGAGCTATACCCCTAGCCCCAAAAAAATTTAACTTTAATTTTTTAAAACAGCTGAATTACATCTTAATAATAAAGCTTTTAAAATATTAAAATTGTTTAGCAAATTTTTAAAAGGTCAACTTTAAGTCTAAAAAGACTGCCTTACCCATAAATTTGTTTTTTTAAAATTTTTTGTCTTGGTTTTGTAAACTTGCAGTACAGTGGGTTTTTAGAATGACACTGAAAGGACTATGACCCCCTCTCTGTCCTAAACTGGGTTGCAAATTTTAAAAAATTTTTCCAGAGCCCATTAATTTTTTCCCTTTTGCACATAAATTCAAATGTCAAATAGCTTGAAATTATCTCTCATAGTACTGAGAATCTCTGCTCTTATGTTTCCAAGTAAACCACTACTACCACAAATACGCTATATCATTAGTTCTTATTTTTGGGGGGGAAAAAAAGGAACAGGGCAGGAAACCTATGTACTCAGGGCCCCGGGCCTTTAACTCTGAAACCTTTGGGTGTCATGTCCTTACTGCTGAGTTTAATGGTGTATACAAAACTGGGCTTGTGTGTAATATTTATTCTGTAGGTCCGGAGCCTGCCCACAGCGGCCCCTGTTTGGGAAAACAGAGACCACCCCCCGCAGGATCATCCCACTTTCATCAAGTGTGCCCAAGGGGCTGAAAACCCCTCATTAGATTTGCACGAGCCCATTTTGCGCTGAGCCATCTTATCACCACTATTGTTTATTTTATTTTTGCGACAAGTCTCACTATGTCTCTGGCTGGTCTTGAACATGGAGATCACCTGCCTGTCTGCCCCTGAGTGCTGAGATCAAAGATGTCACCACCTATGTCTGGTTTTCCATTTTTTTCGTTTTCTGTTGAAATTTTTTAAGTCGGTTTCCATGTGTCACCTGACTGTCCAGGAATACACTCTTAAAACAGAATGGCCTCGAAATCAAAAAGATATCACCTGCCTCTGCCCCTTCCCGAGTGCTAGATTAAACCCATTACCAACCCCCTCCGGCATTCTAATATTTTTAAAAAGTAAATTTCACTGCCTCTGTTAATGAGACTCCCTTAAAAAACACCCTTATTTTTTAGACTTAAATGGAATTCCTGTATGCTTTTTTTGTATATTATATTGCTGTTTGTTTTTCGTGGTGCTGGGACCAGGCCCACACAAACTAGGCTATGATCTAAGCTGGATTATATAGTCACCTATTTTAAAGGGTTTTTTTAACATTTTTAACTTATCTTCAAACTTAACCTGTGGTTTTGCTTTGGGGAAAGACTGTGCAATTTCCCCAAGCATGAGTACAGAGCCAGAGAGGAGCTTTGTGGAGTCAGTTCTTCCCCCACCTTTTCAAGAGTTTTGGGGGCTAAACTGGATTTGGTAGGGTGGGACAGCCAAAGCTTACCTTCTGAACCATCTCACGAGGGCCATTCTAAATTCTGAAACTGGTAGCTATCACTCAGTTAGCAGACTCACCTTGACCCCACTTTGTAGTTCAAGCTACTGAACTTGAAACCCTTTTTAAACTCTCTAAGTCTAGGATTACAGGGCCCGTAGCATCATTTCAAGCTTCTGGTGTGCAGTTGTTTTATGGGGGGAAGGAGAAGAGTTGAAACAAGGTTTTATTATACAGTCCAGGTTTGTCAGACTAGCAAAAAAAACTCAAACCCTCCTCCTGCCACAGCCTTCCATAAGCTGGGATTAAGACAACTAAGCCTAACACATATATATTTTTTGAGTTCCATTTCCATAATATTTTAGATACAAAATCCCAACAGAAAAATAATTTTACAAATGAAAATTCTGATATACATTTTTTCCCAAAACCCCCTTTTTTTTTTGTGTATGTTTTTACTGTGGTCATATTGGGGGCCAGTGCTCTGTCAAGGAGCTATATTTTCAGCTGGACTGGATTGATTTTTTTAAAATTATACCACCCAAAAACTATCTTAACTTAAACCAAAAATACATAGAGCATGAGAGATGACTTATCAATTGAACATAGCTGCTCTTTCAGAGGACCTGGGTTTAGCTCAAGCACTAGCAATGGCAGCTCACAACTGTCTGTAACTCGAGTTCCAGGGATCCAATGCCTTCTTTCCCCTGGGCAACCGAGTACTTTTTTTTTTTTTTTTTTTTTTGGTCAACTTATTTTATATTAAAATCTAGAATAATTATCCTTAAAATCAAATGTTAGTGAGGGTACACTTTTAATTCAAACTTTGTAATTTTATCACCTACATAGAATAATAAACAACTACACTGAGAACAATTGAAACAATGTGCAGGAAAACACTTTGCTTAGGGCCAAGTTTGCCTTTACAGTTACACATTTTACATCTTAGAGGCCTTGAGTGATGCAGTAGCTAACACCTATGTTCCTAGCCTACATACTCAGCATTAGGGGCCCACCTTCCACCTCTGAGGGAAAAATCAAAGGGAATAGCAAAAACTGTGTATGTTCTGGAGTCTCTGGACCAACCCAGCCAACAACTGAAAAGAGGGCTTCTTGTGCCTGGTGTAGGGATTTTTTTGTTAGGTGGCTTATGGCTCTTGGAGAGAGATTATCAGATCAATAAGAAATTTTTCATTTAAACTACATAATATTCATTTTTTTTTTTTTTTTTTTTTTTTTTTTTTTTTTTTTTTTTTTTTTTTTTACCAAGGGTCAGATATACTTATACAAGAATTCCTATAAGCCTTCAAACAAAGCAATACTTTTTGAGTTATGTTTAAAAAATTCAGAACCACAATAAGCTCCTTCACAAAGCAAATATATTGAAATAGTGAAATCAAGTGTAAACCCAACAAAATATATAAGTTATAGTCCAGTACCCTCTCATGAATATACATACAAAAATTCTCAATGAAGTAGTTGCAAAACTGAATACTGAGATATAAAAAAAATAATATCCATGAATAACTGAACAACTGTTTTTTTTTAGAAGACCATACTCCATATACAGCTGCATGTTTTGGGATCAGCCCCCACATCTTTTCCCGGGAAAGTTGAGAACCTGCATGAAATCCAAGCTGCACATTTACAACATATGTGCAGGGAGGCCTAGTTCACCCATGGGTAGATCTGTGTAGACTAGGGTATGCTCCACGGTTGGTTGATTTGGGGCAACAGGTACTTATTGATACACATACATACTTGCAAACAAACACACTCATATACATAAAATAAAAGACAAATAAAGATAAGATTATGTAGTATCCACCTGTCATTGATAGTTTATAGGTCACTCTCCACATACAGACTTAGAACACCTTTCTTTTTGCCAGAACTCTCTTATATTTATTGTACAATGCATACAAGTAATAAAATATAATTACATAGAAAAATAGAATTTAAGAAAAGAAACAAAAGTCCATGGGCTATTAATTATTATGGATGCTTCTATAATAATTGTAACTAGTTAAAAACAATGAACAAACAAAAATTCAAATTTAAGGATATTTTTTCGATATGATAAAAATATATTAAAAAGTAGTCTTTGGGGGCCGGCGGGTGGGCGCACGCCTTTAATCCCAGCACTTGGGAGGCAGAGGCAGCGGATTTCTGAGTTCGAGGCCAGCCTGGTCTACCGAGCGATTCCCCCGGACAGCCCCTGGCACACAAAAGAAACCCTGTCCCAAAAAAAACCAAAAAAAAAAAGAAGTAGCTTTGCTGGAATGGTGGTACATACCTCAAGCTCAGCACTTGGAACAGAGGGAGGGGAATAACCCAAATCCCAGCCAGCACAGGGTTACAGAGAGTACCAGAGCAAACCTGACTACAAATGAAACCACTTCAATATAACCCTATAAGCAAAAAACAATAAAGTGAGGAGTGGGGCACATTCTTAAAAATTTCCCCGCACGTGGGAGGTGGGGCAGGAAATAAGGAATTCAAGACATCTCTGGCCTATGTCAAAGTAAAAGAAAGATTTAGTTTTACTTTTCCGAGAAACCTCACCTTTCTAAATTATTTATTTATTTAGTTTATGTATGTAATACACCATTGCTCTCTCCATACAACCAGAAGAGGGCATCAGATCCATTGCAGATGGTTGTGAGCCACCATGTGGTTGCTGGGAATTGAACCCAGGTCCCCTGGAAAAGCAGTCAGTGTGGTTAACCACTGAGCCATCTCTCCAGTCCAAACTTCCAGGTTTCTATAATGGCTAGACTAATTTGCATTCCCACCCCCAGCAAGTGAGGCTCCGCTCTCTCCAACTCCAAGTCTCAACATTTCCTGCTTTTTTTTTTTTGTTTTTTTGTTTTACTAACTGTCATTCTGTAAAAGGAGGAGTAGGGTGAATACGTCAAAATACACTGTATGATATTCTCAAATTAATAAAAACATTCTATCAAATAGTTACCACAAAAAGAATAAATTGGCCCAGTTTCTGGAAAGTATCCTGGCAGTGTATGTAAAAAAACAAAGAAAAACTTTAAACATGAATACTGTCATCTTAGAAACTTTGTCTATGAATTTATCTAGAGGAAATATTAAAAATAATCTGTATTAAAAATGGCCATTTTGACTGATGTGAAATGGGATCTCAGTGCTGTTTTATTTCTATTTTCTTGATGGCTGATAGTGGAAAACTTTTAAGTTTTTTGGCTATTTATATTTCATATTTGAGTACCAATCTTATTGATTTCATTAGCCCAAATACTGACTGGATTGCATAGTCCCCTACTCTATAGCTATGCACTTCATTGCTGAACTTTGAGGATGGGGGACAGGACTTAGTGTATAATTCTGCTTGGCATAGTATTCAGTCACTATTTAGCGTGCACTGATTTCAAACTCAAAGCTATTTTTTAGTCCCCAGCCTCCTGAGTGCTGGAATTACAAGTGGGAGTCAGTAAAACTCTTGTTGCTGGGGCATAAAGTTCACTATTTCTAACTAAATATCACAATATCAAGAGTGAATGTCAGCTGGCTATGGTGGCACACACCTTTAATCCTAGCATTCATGAGGCAGAGGCTGGTGGTACCTCTGTGAATTCAGGGCCAGCCAAAGCTACATAGTAAGACTCTCCTAAAAAAGAAGTGATTGGAAACCGGGAGGAGGAGGGGACAGTAGGAAACAAGATGAATAGAAACAAAGTTTAAAAAGACATACATATGTATGAAAATATCACAACAAACAAAACCATCACATTGTATAGGAATTTAAAAATTTATACAAATAGAATGACCTGTGCTGGCAAAATGGGTCAGTGGGTAGAGGCAAATTTTCCATCAACCCTGGTGGTTTCAGTTGGATCCCTGGGACCAGCATGGTAGGAGAGAACCAAAACCCAAAGGTTGTTTCTCTGATCTCCAAAATTAATGTCATGACATGTGAGTGTGTATACGCATATTCACTCTCTAAATAAATGCAATTTTAAACGGGGGACCCTGTCTAAATCTGTTTCTGTTTTATTTGTTTTTCACACCAATATTAAATGCTCTCAGGTAAAATGGATCCTGTATCAGTTAGTACCTTCTTTTAATCTATCATGTTTGTTTTGGTTTTTTTTTAACCAACAGTGGCTTTAAGGAAAGACATGAATTCACTTATAATTAATTCTACAAGAAAGAGATGAACATGTAACAAAAATCAGAATATTTGCAAATAGGTACTATAAAGATTCATAAATGTATGCAAAACTGTTAAATCTTATTTGTCGTCAAAACAATTTTTAAATTCCTCTACAGTGTGATGGGTTTCATTGTGACATGATGCTATTTTTACCTTATTTGTCAAAGATCAGTATCACAAATCACTGTAACCCACAAACATGTTAAGGTATGGGACAACAGACAAAAACATACTAACAGGTTATACTCAGGGAAATAAAACCAGATCATGGCTATCTTAGTCAGTGCTCTATTGCTGTGAAGATATACTGTGACTAAGGCAACTCTTATTTAAAAAACATTTAACTGGGGCTGGCTTAGAGTTCAGAATTTAGTCCATTATCATCATAGCAGAAAGCACGCCTTTAGTCCCAGCACTTGGGAGGCAGAGGCAGGAGATTTCTGAGTTCGAGGCCAGCCTGGTCTATAGAGTGAGTTCCAGGACAGCCCAGGCTATACAGAGAAACCCTGTCTCAAAAAAACCAAAAAAAAAAGAAAAAAAAAGTCAAATGTAGAATTCCAGGCTCCTTCTCCAGCACAGTGTCCTTTACTTCCACATGCACATTGTGGCACATATGTCCCCCTATCCACCCACTTCCTCCCCTGCAAAACATTATAAAGCACATACATCGGGGCGGTGGTGGCGCACGCCTTTAATCCAGCACTTGGGAGGCAAGGCCGGTGGATTTCTGAGTTCGAGGCCAGCCTGGTCTACAGAGTGATTCCAGGACAGCCAGGGCTATAACAGAGAAACCCTGTATCAAAAAACCAAAAACAAAATGAATACTCAAATCCTACACTGTAGGATCAGGAGTACGTAGTCAGTGGTAGAACATTTGCCCAACTTGCATAAGCATTCCATCTCCAGAAACATAGCAAACAACAGCAAAAACCCCAAAAGCGCAGGTTTTAGATACAAATTATACAGACATATAATCCAAATTATAAACAGACATATTGTCAGGATACTCTATTAAGTGAAAAGGCTGGGTATAACAATTGTACAATGCCTAATTAGTACTATGGCTAATTAGCAGCATGAGGTCCTGGGAGCCCCAGCATGATGATGAGAGATGATGAAGATGAATAAAACTATATAACTCAATAATAAAAGCATAAAGTGGCAATGTCATACACTGAAATTCTACTGTTGCAAGGCATGGTGACTCCCAATTATATTTCCACATGAGAAGGTTGAAGGAGGAAAACTGCTCAAAGTTTGAAGTGAGCCTGGGACACACAGTGATTTCCAAGCCAGCTTGAGCCACACTATGAGACCCTATCATTAAAAAAATGTTGTCGCAGCCGGGCGGTGGTGGCGCACGCCTTTAATCCCAGCACTTGGGAGGCAGAGGCAGGCGGATTTCTGAGTTCGAGGCCAGCCTGGTCTACCAAGTGAGTTCCAGGACAGCCAGGGCTATACAGAGAAAACCCTCTCTCGAAAAACCAAAAAAAAAAAGAAAAAGAAAAAAGAAAAAGTATTTCAAAAAAAAAAAAAAAATGTTGCTCTATATTTCTGGTTATGAGCCCCAGCCTTTAACAGCTGAGCCATCTGGGGGAGGGGGAATGTGACTGGATCTGAAGTGAATATATAAATTAATTAATTTATTTATTAATAAAAAAGCAGGCTGACATCCAGGTTCCTGCTCCAACTTCTTCCCTCGATGATGGACTACAACCTGTAAAGCAATAAATTCTTCCTTCTCCAACCCGAAAAAGGTATCTCTGAGTAATAATATTACTGATTTATTTTCTTCTTTGTTTCCTTCTGTCACCATTTAAATTTTTATCCAGCACACATTCTGAATTCTAATCAAAAGACTAAGCAGGTAGACTCTTAATTTGTCAGGGGCATGGTACAATCCTGCCCACCAGATAGTGTTATCTGGCTACTGTCCATGTCCAAATGCTTTCATCTGTGAATACATTAACCAAATTAACTGAGTATTGAGACCTTGTACTGCCAGGCTTTGACTTTTCCTTGAAGACGATTTTCAAAATTATGAGAAGAAAGATAGTTCTTTACTTTGTCACTGAGATTTGTTGCCAGTTTGCTACTGTCTAGGAGGAAAACATACAAGAGGAGAAATTGTAAACTGATGTCAATATTGTTGATCATCAGGTTAGACAAGAGACAGAGAAGATAAAGAAATAGAGAAGATGATAAAGAACCGCCTCAGTGGTGGTCACATTTCTGACACTTGCCAGGAAGCAAATGCCTTTTGATCCCCCTGGTTAGATGAAAATAACTCAGACACAAAACGGGTTAAAAGACCAGTTACTTTCTGATTGCTACTTTATTGGAGGGGATGGAAATCTACTTTTGAGATAAATAGGTCTTACTCTGTAGAACAGGTTTGCCTAAACTCACTAAGTAGCTCAGACTGGCCTTCAATGTGCCCTGGTTTAGCTTACAAAATACTGGTACTAAAGGTCTAAGTCACATTTGATTCTTTCATTTAGTTTTTCAAAGTTGAAAAGTATTTTTAACTGATCTCTAACCATTCATTTTATTGCCTTGTAGAAAATAATTAGGAGGACCTAGTGATGCACACCTTTAATCCTAGCGCTCGGGAGGCAGTGGTGGGCAGATCTGTGGATTGAGGGTAGCCTGTCTACAAAGTGAGTTCAAGGGCACTCCTCAGGAATACATAGGGAAACTCTGTCTCCTAAAGAGAAAGGAAGAAGGAAAGGAAGGAAGGAAGGAGGGAGGGAGGGAGGGAAAAGAAAAAGGGCACATGATTTTAGAGGCTTAATATACACAAAGTATTATGTCTCTTCTAGTCAAAAATGTACCTCATATAACCTTATCTTTGTTTACTTTTTATTTTATTCCCCATATACCTTTTTATAAAGGGGCAGTGGTTGAAATACAATTATAATGAAAATTCAAAAGTATTGAATGTTTATAGACATTTACAAACTAAATTGCACACAATGACCTGGGACATGCCTTGAGACAGCAAACGTCTGTGAAGTGAGGCCAGTCCAGAGGTAAAAAAATGAGATGGTCTCAAAATATTAAAAAACAATTCATGCCGGGCCGTGGTGGGCGCACGCCTTTAATCCCAGCACTTGGGAGGCAGAGGCAGGTGGATTTCTGAGTTCGAGGCCAGCCTGACCTATGGAGTGAGTTCCAGGACAGCCAGGACTACACAGAGAAACCCTGTCTCAAAAAACCAAAAAAAAAAAAAGATAAAAAGAAAAAAAAGTCTGACTTAAAACTTACTATGTATCCCAAGCTAGTCTAGAACTCCTGCCTTCACCCACCAAGTGCTTGTATTATAAGCATGCACCACCAGGCCTTGCTCTGCCTGGGTTTTAACTTATAAACAAAGTAATGTACCTCAGTAAGAATAACCTAGACTTTAAAGTACATATTTAATGTTCCCGAATACCAAACATTATCTTGAAATTTTTATTTTTCTTGATACCATAATAAAGCTAAAATGCTTACCTGCAGGTAAATATTTGTTCTAACCCAGAAACTATGATGAAATGAAAATGAGAAATGGCCTTAATTTAAACATGGTTTGTTTCTATATCCTGTCTTCTTTTCTTCTACCATGATTCCTTTGATAATAACTAAAATTTGTCAATGTACTTTTAAAATTTAGAATGTTTTTGATACATGATATCTGATTAAACTGATAGAACACATACATAGATTTCATGTATAAAATGGGCAAACTGGATTCTGACTAGTGGTTATTCATCAGATATAATGTGGCAAATGAAAGACAAAAAGGAAAAGAGGTACAAACCTAGGTCTTGTGACTAACAGAATTATAAAGAAATTCCTATAAATATTCTTGGCAGACTCTCCTGAGGTGTATGAGAAGGCTTTCTAACCTTTCTGTGCTTGGGAAATGAATGTTCTCCAGCATGAAAGTCAGATGACACAGGAAGGGGAGAGGCTTAGCCTGGTTACTTTGAGACAGGGTTTACTATGTAGCTAAGGCTATCTATGAGTTCAAGGTCCTCGTGTCTCTGCCCATAATGAATAAGGAATTACAGTAGGTCCCATCCTGGACAGGCTCCAAGTCAATGATATAGAAATATGAAAATGTAAATTACATATGTAATATAGATGCAAGTAGCCCTTTTCTCCATTTAACCAAATAATCTTTAGAAGCACAAGGGAAGATTAAGAATTCAAGTCCTAGCAGTGGTGGAATGCACATTTGGTTTTGGTGAGGAGTATCTTTTTTCTCCATCTATGGTGATTAAAATTAAATCCCAGCACTCAGAAGGCAGAGGCAGGTAGATTTCTATGAGTTCTAGACAGCCAAGGCTGTTACACAGAGAGACCCTGTCTCAAAAAGTCCCTCCTGAGCTATATAGCAGACTGTCATCCTCAAAACATACAAAGTCTGAACCACTCAGTCCTACCGTCTGGACTGGAGTTACTTATTTCTAAGGGACTCTCTACGATCAGTAATTGGTTTTTCCCATCTACCATCTTCTGAAAATAACAACTAGAAGCCGGGCGGTGGTGGCGCACGGCCTTTAATCCCAGCACTTGGGAGGCAGAGGCAGGCGGATTTCTGAGTTCGAGGCCAGCCTGGTCTACAGAGTGAGTTCCAGGACAGGCAGAGCTACGCAGAAAAACCCTGTCTCGAAAAAAACCAAAAAAAAAAAAAAGAAAATAACAACTAGATCCTAAACCAGGTAGAGTAGTAGAGTACATCACATCTATAATCCCAACCCCACATGAGGCTGAAGGAGGAGGATCCCAAATTCAAGGCTTCCCTGAGGTATATAGTGAAAACTAGGCAGGCAAAATACTCTTAAACACAAACAGGGTTTGAAAGAGGTTTCACTGAGTAAAACAGCTTGCCTTCAAATCACCATAAAGGTGATAAAAGGCACTAATTCTACATATATACCATGGGATATGTACCCACATGTACATGTCAGAGACACACAGACACACACACAAATTAAGCCTAAAAAATACGGTAAACTGAATGCATTCCTAATAAGAATGTATTTGAAATCATATTTAAATCAAAATAACATGACTAAAATATACTATAACAAAAAATACTAAAAACCCATGCTAAAATCCAGTAAAATGGACACAAATCGGTTTTGCTAGACAAAACCGATGAAACCTATAACTCACATCGGGCTTAAACTGCTATGTCTAGTACAATAATTCTTCATCAGAATCTAAAAAACACTCTTTTCTGATTACTCTGAAAACCTTGAAAGTTTTAACTTTCACTTTAATCAAAGAAATTCTTTGTACAACCAGAACCATTCAGTTTAATAGGTTTTAAATTTATGTGTGTCTATGCCTAGAAGTTAAACAAAGGTGACACACATGATGTGGTGCTGGGAACCCAACTTGTCCTGTAGAAGTGCAGCAAGTGCTCTAGCGATGAATCCTGGCTTAATAATTATTCTTATTACCAATAACTGCATATAATATGACATTCAATGTCTTTTTGAGAAAAGGTAGTATGTTCGATAGTTCTGGTTGGCCCCAAACTCACTTTGTAGACCAGGTTGACCTCAAAACTCAAGAGATCCAGCTGCCTCTGCCTCCTGAGTGCTGGGATTAAAGGTCAGCGTCACCATATGGGGCTATATGAAAGTCAGTTCAGATATCGTGCTTTGATATTTACCTATACTTTAATATTTGACACTACCTCTACAAACTTATTATTTGCCCACAGTTTCTGAGCTCCCCAAATTCTCTTAATCTCAAACTCCTGAGCTTGCTCTTCCCCTTTTGAATCCTATTCTGCACCTATAATACAGAATAGAAACAGGCCAGCAACTGCCATTGAGACTTACAAAAACAAGTTTAAAATTAAATGCCAGAAAGCTGGGAGTAATCTCAGCACTCAGAGGCAGGGGCAGGAGGATCTCTGTGAGTTTAAGGCCAGCCTCATCTACACAGTGAACACCAGACAGCCAGGACTATACAGAGAAGACTCTGAGCCTCAAAATGCCAATAATAATAACAAACAACATTATTATTAAATATAAATATATACTATTAAAAAAACGAAAGCTGGGTGTGGTAGCATCCACCTGTAATCCTAGCACTCAGGAAACTGAAGCCTGAGTAAGACAAAGGGAGGGTTGGTCCAAGGTCACCGTGAGGAACCATAAATTACTAAGGTTTCTATTTCCACCTTGTTCTTATATTTTGGCTCTTTAAAATGTAACTGATATAAGGCTTTTAAAAATTGGCATGGCCTTTACTGTTGCCTAGCTGTTCTTAAAATCCCAAACTCAAAAATCCTTCTGCAAAAAACAATAAAAAAAACGAAACAAAAAAGTTAGATCCTTCTGCTTCTGCAAACCAGGACAGCTATTACTACATGACCATGCCAGCCTAAGTTACACTGCAAGACCTTGCCACAAAAAAACGGGGCAGGTGGTGGGTGCACCCTTTAATCCCAGCATTCTGGAGGCACAAGACAGATAATGTGAGTTCAAGGCCAGCCTGAGCTAGAGGGAGTTCAGGACAGCTAGGGCTACTCAAAGAAACCCTGTCTCAATAAAATAAAATAATTTAAAATGTAATTTAGAATCTTTGAAGTCAAGGAGTTCAAATCTGTACAAATAGGTATAGAATAAGGCTTACACTTTGAAAGCCTTCTTTGACCCAGGATTGCTCACAAACAATCCTGAATGAGAAAGAAGTACTGACTAACAGAGCCCTAGATTTCTGTCCCACCTCAAACTCCAAACATTTTCTAGAACATGCCTTTTTAAAATATCCCAAACCACCCTTTTGATGGTCTGAATAAACAGAATAAACATATTTTGTGAAAAACAAAACAAACATGGAGATGCCGAGTTCTGAGTGGAAATAAAGCCAAGACCAAAAGAAAGTCCCATGGCATCCAATTCAGGTATTTTCCACTGTATATGATTATTTATTAAGTTTCATACTAATCTCTCATTTTTAATTCTGTTTGTCTTCTCAAATGGACATGCACACTGTCCTTAAACAAGGCTAACAGCTTACATAAACACCATTAACAGATGACTCCAGAGATCAACTTTACAATTGACAGCTTATTATAATCTTCCTGCCTCAAAATAACAAGGGCACTTTACCATATTTATCTTTTAGTGCTTTTTTTCTGAGATGGGAGCTCTCAATATGCAGCCTAGGCTGTCCTGGAAACGTTACCTTCCTGCCTCAATTTGCCAAGTACAAAAATTCCAAATGTGTATCACTGTGTGTAGTACCTACTCATCTTTAGACCCCTACGACGACTTACCTAAACTTAACTATTAGATCAAGCAAAACCAGTGAAATCTCATTGTTACATTTAGAGTTTCCAATCATTAAATACAGAGAATACGCTAAATAAATAAATGTACAAAATGAAAGTTAAGGGGGACATGTATGCCAAAATTCTATTGCTATACTGAATTAACTGGCACATTAAGTAGATGCTTGCCCACTAAAATATGTCTGACTAACTTTTAGCTAGCATTACTTTGTTACCTTAGTTGGTCTCATTGAATGCACTAGAAAGCAATACAATTAACTGCAGGAGTTCTAGACTAGGACAGAGGCACCAGTCCAAAGTCTGTTAACATGAGCAATTCATTTTTTCACCTGAGTCTTCATTAGCTTAACAGAACTCAACACTGGGGATGTGTCTAGTCTTACTTTTTTTCCCCCTTTAGTTCTAGGTACTGACTTCAGAGCCTAGTGTGTACTATGCTGGACTAATATACACCCCTAAACCCTTTGAGGCTTTTACCTCCAACTCAAAACATTTACCATTTTTAAGGCTGTATAACATTCATGAGGATAACAACGGCACAGAAAGCAAACACTTAAGTATCAAACAATGCCATGTAATATAAAAGTTTTATTGATTCTGATTCTGCTTGTACAGGATATGACGTAGCCCAAGCTGGCTTTGAACTCTTCATCCTCTTCCTACCAAATGCACAGGTTACTTCAAGCGTGAGCCATGCCTCTGTGTTATTATTTTATGCGTAGGGGTATTTTGCCTGCATGCATATATCTGTATCACATGCATGCAGTACCCATGGAAGCCAAAAGCAGCACTGGATACTCTGTGAGTGCTGAGAATAGAACTCATGTCCTCTGAAAGAGCAGCCAGGCCATTTAAACAGTCATCTGTCCAACCCAACTTTGCTTTTGAGGCAGAGTCTCGCTACATAGCCTAGGTTGACTTGACTTTGCAATTCTCCTGTACTGACTCCACAGTGTTGGGATTACAGGTAAAAGCCACCACATCTAGCTTTCTTTCCTCCTCTTCTCTTCTACTGGTGTATATTCATTGTACAAAATACTGGGTTATGTTAGTGTCACAAATTACATAATGTATTTTGATCAACTTTTAACATTTTCTTGGACATGCTCAAAAATCAAACCCAGAGCCCTTTACATGGTAAACAAGTACTTACTGTACCACACTGAGCTACATACACCAATATAATCTTTACAGGCATAACCTTTTCAAAAAATGTTAATCCAAAAGATTCTGTGAGTCAGATTTATCTATATGTTAAATTTAATATCTGAATTCCATAGTTTTTCTATACTATTTGATAATCAGAAAGCTTACCATATATTTTAAAAATAAAGACTAACCTTTTTACCATTTCACATGAATACAGAACAGTAGGTAAAAGCCAAAAGAGAAACATAAATACTCAAGTATTCAAGCCTGTTCTGTTAAAGACAACATAAGCCACACTAGATTTTACAATAAAAATTATTGACAAATGGATGTTCATAAATACCAATTGCAAATAGTTATGTTGATATACATCTATATCAGCTTTAAAATCTTTTGGAATAAAATCAAGCCTGTTTATAATAAAATATTCAAACATATAAGGCACAGGGAAAAGTAAAGTTTTCAATCACTCTTCTTCAGAAGTGACCAGGGTTACCATTTTTTTTCTGTGTCTCTTTTGAGGATCCATGTGACCCAATCCAAATAGATATAAGCTTATGTTTTTGTGTCTGTAGGTATAAATCTATGTGGCCTAAAATGTTTTCCATTCTCAATGGAGGGTAAACGATCCCGGGTCCATGTTCAGTACACTGAAAATGGTACAGACATTGAGACAAAGTAGTATTATGCTACACAGAAATGTTAAATATACTTAGATTTTTGCTTAGAGGTTGTATGAAGCAACACGAGTGGGGTGGCCAGGGAGCCAGAAAATCTGAGTTCTAACCTAAGTAGCATGGTAACTTTAAACAAGTTATGAAACCCTGCATCTTAGTTTCTGCTTTGTAAAACAAAAGAGTTGAGCTGAGATCCTTCCCAACTCAAAAATGGTGTAATTCTAAGATGGTTGGCTCTTAACAGTGTTCTCTTGAACTGGCTAAAAAAAAAAAAAAAAAAAAAAAAAAAAAAAAAAATCCTATTAAGGAGAAAATGAGAAGAAGAAACACTATAGCACTTTCCAGTCTTAAAAAAAAAAAAGTACATTTCTATGATTCGTTCACTATCAAAGTATAGATAGGATGTCAGAAGTAGTGCTATCATTGTACTTGAAGGCAAAGTAGATTATTAAAATCTGAGAGGTTTGTTTCGCCCAAGGCTTGTGTTCTCCTTTTTGGAGATGGAGAGCCACTGCTTAGTTTCAGCAATCACCACTCCCCTCGCTTAAAAGAAAAACACCCTACAACTCAAGTAAACTGTGGAGTTAAAGTAATGGAAATGAAAGTCAAAAGTGACATTTTGGTTTCAGAAATATGCTGGGGAAGTGACCAAGGTGACAAAGAGAGGCAAAAATGACCAGTTACTTCCTCCTCTGGAAGCTCTTTGGCCCTCACTCTTTCGGGTTCACATGCCCTTGCCAGAAACACACCACCCTGCCCCATACAAGGCATCAGATTGGGGGGCAGGGAGGTTGATCGTATCTTTTTTTAATTATTTAACTAGATTTACCTTAGGAGTCATGAAGTTTAAGGAGGCTGACCCGAAGGCTTGAAGCCAGCCACCCTACCCACGGCTTCCAGGGCAATCCCGGGAACCTGGACAAGGAGCCCAGTCCAGCATTCCCGCAGGCGGGCGCGGCCTTCCCGCCCAACTAGGCAGAGCTAGCCCAAGCGGAAGGGAGGGGGAAGAAAAGGAGGGAAAGGAAAAGGAGGGAGGGAAAGTGAGAAGGGGGAGAAGGAAGGAGGGGGAGGAGGAGGGAGGGGAGAGAAGAGTAGAGAGGAGAGGAGAGGTAGGGGAGGGGAGAGGAGGAGAGGAAGGGGAGAAAAGGGAGGGGAGAAGAGGGAGGGGAAGGGAAGAGAGGGGAGCAGAGGGAGAGGAGGGGAGGGCGGGAAACCCACAAGAGCTGTACCCACCGCGCAGAGCAATGCAGTCCTAACTAACCGCCGCGGGCGACGGTTCCCGAGGGGAGGGTCCCGGAGGAGGGGCGGCCCGAGCCCGGATCAGGAAAACACAACTCGGCTGGGCGGCGGGCCCCGGCCTAGGAGAAGGAAACGGAAGTCACTATGTTAGTCTCCCTCCCTCCCTCCCTCGTCGGCCTTCCCAGGCAGGACAGTCCCGCCTGAGAAAACTCGAAGACCAGAACCAAGTGCATCCACGTCAGGACTTTAAAAAAAAAAAAAAAAAAACCCAGCCGATGCAGCCGGCCAGTTTCCCGGGCTCGCCCAGCCACTGGCCTCAGTCCATGTCCTTCCCCCCTCCGCCCCCTCCCGGAGCTCTGCTCCGCCCGGCAGAGCCCCTCCTTCTTTCCCACTCCGCCATCTTCCAACCTACCTCTCCGGCCGAGCGGCCTCAATTAGCGTCGCGCCCGCTCGGGGACCGCTAAGGTCCCGCCGCCTCCCGGAGCCGGAAAGGGGCATCGAAAAAAACCCCAGCCCTCTTCATTATGCAGCCCGACCCCCCCCACCCCCCACCCCCCACCCCCGCCTCCCCAGCTCCAAGCCAGAGCCTGACCCAGCGGCTGCACATGCGCAGAGGTCACTTCGCAGTCCCCGCCCCTGACTCAAGCATTTCCTCTTTTAGCATCCAGGACTTTTTTCCTCCCCCCAACCCGCCCCCAGCTTTTACCTGGACTCTAGGGTGAGGAGTAGGGGAATACAGGTAAGAAGATTAAAAACCGAGGGGGAAAGGTAACAGTACATTGAGTTCTCACCGGATACCAGAGAACATATTCCTTGTTGTTATTTTGAAAACCCTGGAAGGCGGGACACCTCTATTAAATTCCACCCTACAGTGGAAACTGAGACCCGGAGAAAATAATTATCCCAGTATCACCCACCCGACAAAAACGTAAACTGAGATTAGAGAATCGGTTGTTTCCAAATAGAAGAAGCTGGAAGGAATGACAAGAAAGGGAGACAAAAAGAGAGTGAGAGATCATTTGTGAAGAACAAAGAGAAATAATAGAACAAAGATGGAAAAGATGTATAAGAAGGCTGTACACAAAATGGTGATCGTGCTATCTGCTTGTAGGGTTGTCAGATAAACCTATATAGTTAGGTTGCAGGAATTTCGACTCTTAATGGCTAGTGTACTAACATGGATTGGGTATGTTTAAAAGGAGAAGATCAGGAGTACCATCGGCCTGATTAAATAATACTGCTCTTGATGAAAAGGAACTTGGAAAAGAAGAAAAAGAAATATATTTGGTTCTTAAACTTTTGCTAAAGTAATATTCCTTCTAGTGCAATCTTTTTTAAAAATTATTACATTGATTTACTGTGTGAGGTCAGAGGACAACTTAAGTCTGTTCTCTCCCAGCATGTGGGTTCTAGGAAGAACTAATGTCCTCAGACAGGGTGGCGATGCCCTTACCACTAAGCCATCTGTGTCCCAGGCCCTGGGTGTGCTCCTATAGCTCTGAGAATTACATCTGTCTTCCTACAATGAAAGTAATTTCAGCCAAGGGCTGGTACTGTAACTCAGTAGTAGATCACTTGTCGAGCACATGCAAGGTTGATTTCAAATCCCACTGCTGCTAACAAAACAACTGCAAGCAAATATCGATCTCACCTCTCAGAGCACTCTTAAATATGTAAGCCAGTAAAGCTCCATCTTTAGATGGGAGTCTTACGAAGCCACCTTCAAATTTATCAACAGAAGGATCAGGAGTTCCAGGTCATACTCGGTTGGAAGTTTGAGACCAGCCTGAGAGGCAAGGGACCCTGTCTCAAAAAAAAAAAAAAAAAAAAAAAAAAAAAAAGTCCAGAATACCCTCGTTTGTCTTGATAAACCTCATTTAAAAGAGACTGAAGTCAATTGTACTCGTCTCTGTAGGAGCTGAATACTATAGCTCAACCCCAGGCCTTCCTGACCATTGCTCAGTCTGATTTCTCTGTTCTTCGGCTTGCTCTCCCTTCCCCCAGTCTAGCTTGTATACAGCTGAGTTAAATCTTTCCATTCTGACTTCAGGATAAGAGTGAATCTTAGCCTTAACTCAGTCCACACTCATCCAAGGCAGTATATGATGTCTTCTAAGAGACGGTGTCTTCTAAGCAAACTACTTACCTTCCCCTGGCTCTTACCAGTTTGCCTACCTTCTAGTAATTTATTGAAACTAGTTCCCTTACCTAAAGATTATATTTTCTCATTTTCTGTTATCTTTTATTCTTTAAACTTAAAGTGTTGTTATAGAATCTTTATTATTGTTGTTTGGGCTTTTTGTTGTTTTTGTTTTGATTTTTTTGTTTGTTTGTTTTTTTTTGTTTTTTTTGAGACAGGGTCTCACTAAATAGCCCAGGCTATCTCAGAAGTCATTGTGTAGACAGGCCAGCCTGAAACCAGTAAACCTTATGTCGCAGTCTCTGACTGCTGGGATTGCAAGCTCCAGCTATGTCACCTAGTCTAGCTAGTACTGTTTGGCTTGGATTTTTTTAATCAAGACCTCATTTATCCTAGGCTGGCTGCAAACTTGCTATGTAGCCAAGGATGACCTTGAATTCCTGTTCTTCTTGCCTGAGAATTGAGAATGTTCCACCCTGCCGGGCGGTGGTGGCGCACGCCTTTAATCCCAGCACTTGGGAGGCAGAGGCAGGCGGATTTCTGAGTTCGAGGCCAGCCTGGTCTACCAAGTGAGTTCCAGGACAGCCAGGGCTATACAGAGAAACCCTGTCTCGAAAAACCAAAAAAAAATAAAATAAAAAAAAAAAATAAAAAAAAAAAAAAAAGAGAATGTTCCACCATATCAGCTGAGACAAGGTCTTGCTATGTAGCCTTGTCTGGCTACATAGTCCAAGCTGGGCTCATATTCATGGCAATCCTCTGCCTTAACCTCCTGAGTGCCAAGATGATCTTAAGCCACTACACCCAAACAGCTAACACTGTTTTTACTGTGAAATGTACATAAATTCACTCTTTTAGCCATTTTGTTTTAACCACTGTAAGTGCATGAAGATGAGGACATGACTACTCCACAGGATGGTTAAGGAGAAGGATTTTATTGGAGAGTTCAGCTAGAAGCATCTGGAAAAATCCAGACTAAACCAGGCCATGAGAGAAGAGAGGGGAAGAGGGAAAGAGGAAGAGAAGCGAGAAGAGGAAAGAGGCAGTGAACTAGAGAGGAGTCCGGGATCAAGAAAGGGCGTGATCAAAATGACAGCTTTATATAGGAATGAGAAGCAGGGGGAAGGGAGAGGGAAGGAAAGCCAAGTCCAGCCTCTGGACAGGAGAGGTTGGGAGTGAGGGTGGGGTGGGCCATGCTGGGAGGAGCCACAGGTACTGAGTGAGACTTGTCCTGAGTATCTTTGGGACCTGATGTAAGTACATAGTTCAGTGGCATTGAGGACATCTCCATTATTGTGTAATCATCCCCACTGTCCAGTTTTAGCGCTTTTTCATGTAACTCCATCATTAAAGTGAGTGCTTTGTTACAGTGCACAATGTACAGCCACTTGGATATTGTGTATCACACAATACAGCCACTTGGATAACTGTCTGGGCTCTCTTATGGAGTAAGCTCACTCGTGGGAGGATCTATGTCCAAGTCATTTTTGGAAAACCACTGAGTCATCTTTTACAAGTCTTACATTGATTCATGGGAGCACATGTAGCATCATGTGTGTGGAGGTCAGAGGACGGCTTGCTGGGCGACCCTTTCCCCCCATCCATTTGGGTTCTAGGGATCAAACTCTGCCCCTTTACCCACTGCTCCCTCTCTCTAGCTCTTTTTTCCCCCAAGACAGAGTCACATGACTCTCTGACAGAGCTGGAACTTCTCTTCTTCTTTTTTATTATTAATGTGGGTATGTGAGAGACATAAGTGCAGGCTTACACAGGGTATGGAGGTTAGAGGGCCTATTTCAGTGTTTGTTTTTCACTTCACCCATCAGTTCCATGGGTCACACCTAGATTCCCAGGCTTATAAGATCAGATGCTTTTACCTGCTGAGCCATCTTCTAAGGCCAACTTTCACCTCCCTATTACTGTTGGACTCTAGGTGTGCACCACCATGCCCGGTTTATGCTGCTCTGAGGACTGAATGCAGGGCTTAGTGCATACTAGGGAAGCATGTTTAGAATACCACGGTTCTCATCAACTCACCAGCACTTCATCGAGCCCACCCCTCTCCTCGCATGCAGAACCTTCCTCCTGGCTCTTCTCAGTTCTCTTTCCACTTCATTCCCACAACAGCCAGTGATGCATGCACAGAAACGACAATCCAGATCATTGTTTCTGTTCAGATCCCTTCTCTGGCTCTCCATTTCACTCAAAAAAAAAAAAAAATTAACCAGATTTTTTATTACCACTAAAGGTTATGGTGCCAGCCATCATAGTGATGTCCAACAATCTTCATCTATCAGTAGTCACCAGTAGTCAGGTGCTTGCATGTGTTTTTTTCTGCATAGAATTAGGGCTTTTGTGACTGTTAGAATACAGAAGTAGCCGGGCAGTGGTGGCGCACGCCTTTGATCCCAGCACTTGGGAGGCAGAGGCAGGTGGATTTCTGAGTTCAAGGCCAGCCTGGGCTATACAGAGAAACCCTTGTCTCAAAAAAAAAAAACTACCAAACACAACACACACACACACACACACACACAAAAGAATACAGAAGTAACAGTGGGTGACATAGAAGATGAGGTCATAGGATGCCTGTGCATTCTGCCTTCCTCTCTTGGATTGGTTGCTATGGAGTAAGCCAGGCCTGGTTTGAGTACTCAAACAGAAGGTGAAGCCAGGTGTGATGGTTCATGACAGTAATCCCAACACACTCAGGAGGCCAAAGCTTATTCAAGGATTATGAATCTGAAACCAGCTTGCTCTACATAGTAAAACAGGAAAGAATGAAAAGAGAGAGAGAGAGAGAGAGAGAGAGAGAGGACAAACAGAAAGAAAGGACAGACAGTTGGCATATGTTTGTAGTCTAGTTCTTGGAGGTGGAGGTGGAAGCAGGAAGACCAGGATTTCAAGATTGATCTTAGCTGCATAGGAAGCCCTGGGCTACCTATCTCAAACCCCACTCAAAAGAGAGAAAAAGAGAAAGGAAGGGAAGCAGGGCAAGAGAGCATCCCAGGATCCAAACAACCCTAATGAGGAGGAAATAAGTCTTACCCCTTTCTCGTCTTTTCTCTCTCTGGACCAGCTGGTGACCACACTTTCCTGACCATGTAAGACACTTTGAAGAGGATACTTCAGTTAAATAACTACAATCTCTTGAAACTTGATATGTTGCTCAGTTGGTAAATTGCATGCATGAAGCCCTGAGTCTGATCTCGAGCACCACAAAAATCTAGTGTGGTGGTACACACCTGTAACTCCATTATTTAGGAGGTATGGGCTCATGGTTATCCTCAATGACATAGTGAATTCAAAGCCAGCTTTAAATAGATACAGATGAGACCCTGTCATAAAAAAATAAATCAATAAACTGGGTGTGATGGCATACAACTTTAATCCCAGCACTTGGGAGGCAGAGGCAGGCGGATCTCTGAGTTAGAGGCCAGCCTGGTCTACAGAGTGAGTTCCAGGCCAGCCCGGGCTACACAGAGAAACCCTGTCTCGAACCCCCCACCCCACAAAAAAAGCCCTTTTGTCCCCAAGTTGCTTTTGGTCATTTTTTTTTTCCTCGAGATAGGGCTGGAATTAAAGCCGTGTGCCACCATTGCCCGGCTGGTCATGGTTTTATGACATCAATAGAGAAGCAAACTAATACAGGAGCTGCCTAGCTGGTGTTGGAGATAGTCACTTTGCCTGGAGCTAACCGTGTATGCCAATCAGCTCCAGGGAATCTACCTGTCTCTGCCTCCCTGGTGCTTGTATTAGAAGCCCAAGTCACCATGCCATGTCACCTCATAGATTCTGGGTACTGAGGTCTGGTCTTCATGCTTGTGAAGCAAGCACCTTTCTTGAGTTATCCTCTCTCCCAGCCTGACAATGTTGGGTTTTGTTCTCAGTAGCTAAGTCTTCGAGTAATTTATTACACCTATTACATAGCAATAGACACCTAATAAAAAATCCTACGCAGACTTCACCCCTGTCATCTCTGCGTCCTCACCTCCCAGCACCCTCACGTTTTTGTCCTTTGCTTTCATGCCTCAGTGCCTGCTGCTCATTCTGCCTGGAACACTGACTTCTTGTGGAGCCCAACATTTCCATGGCTGGCCCATCGCCTACCTTGTCATGTTGACTTGGTTGTCACCATCTCCACAAGGCCCACAGTGACCACCATATTCAGAAGTAATAAAGGTAGACATGTAGCAGTGGTCCATCAGACCCCAGGACTGTTCCCAAGAATGAAAATAAACGTATAATTCCCCTTTCCAGTGCTCTCAGTCTCCTTTCCCCTACTGTATATTTTCCATTTTCAACAGCATCTATTATTTTCTTTCTTTCTTTTTTTTTTTTTGTTATTTTTTTTGTTTTTGAGACAGGGTCTCACTCATAGTTCAGGCTGGCCTGATTCACTGAGTATACCAGGCTGCCCTCAAACTAACAGAGATCCCTTTGCCTGTACCCCCCACCCCACCCCTGGCCAAGTTCTGTGATCAAAGACATGTGCCACCATGCTCTGGTCTTTTCCTTTTTAATATTTTTTATATTTAACTTTCAAAATAATAGGCTTTATTTTGACATTTTCATACTTACAATATCATGTGCCTTGTTCATGATCCCTTGCTATTTTTTCATCCATCTCCTACATCTTCTGATATACTGTATATCTTACTATTTTCTTTTAAAATATTTTTAGTTTTTTTTTTTTTTTTTTTTTTTTTTTGGTTTTTCGAGACAGGGTTTCTCTGTGTCGCCCTGGCTGTCCTGGAACTCACTCTGTAGACCAGGCTGGCCTCGAACTCAGAAATCCACCTGCCTCTGTCTCCCAAGTGCTGGGATTAAAGGCGTGCGCCACCACCGCCCGGCTAATATTTTTAGTTTTAATTTTGTGTATCTGCAAGTATCTGTGGGGAAGGCAGTATATGCAAATGAGAGTAGGTACCCATCGAAGCCAGAAGAGAGCATCAGATCTATTGGAACTAGAGTTACAGGCAGCTGTGAGCCTCCCGTGTGTGCTGGGAACTGAACTGATATCCCCTGGAACAACAGTACATGCTCTTAACCACTGAGCCATTTCTCCAGCCATATCTTTTGTGTTTGTCTTGTGATAGACTATCTTTTATTTATTCTTTGACAATGTCATACATATAAACAAGGCATCCTGGTTATATGTGCCCAAATCCCCTCTCCCACTTCCTAATGAACTCCTGGTTCCCCCTTTACCCCACCTTAGGCAACTTCAACAAGTCCATCCCCCATTCCATGGCCTCTAAGCTATTTTCTTCTCATGTTTTATTATTTTATGTGTGTTAATGTTTTTCCACCATATATGTCTGTGCACTAAGTGCACTCCTGCAGTCTGCAGGAGCCAGAAGAAGGCATTGGAACCACTGGAACTGGATTTACAGCTGCCATGTAGTTGCTGGGAATCAAATATAGGTCCTTTGGAAGAGCTGCCAGTGCTCTTAACCACTTAGCACTGATCTCTCCACCCCTCATCTATTTACTTTACTATATGTTTCTTCTTTCCATCCATGCTCGACTAAAACCTTCAAGAACAAAAGGGGCAGGAGCAGGCATGGTCCTGCACTTCCATAACCCCAGTAATTAAGAGGGCACAGCAGAAAGAGCAGGAGTTTGAGGACAGTTCTATGTAGTAAAAACTTTGTCTCAGATACAGATAAAACAGGGACTGGAGAGATGGCTCACTGATGAGGAATGCTTTCTGGTTTTGCAGAGACCCTCCATTAAGTTCCCAGTGACTGGTACACATGACCTTTTGCAGGCTCACATACAGATAAGGAGACAAGAAAGGAAGAAAGCAGAAAAAAATGACAAAGAGCAGAGATTTTTCTGTTGTTCACAGATAGAGGCACTCACAACAGCATCTGACATGGTATGGGTTCAGCAGGTATTTGTAAAATGAATGAACAAGCATTTCATGGCTATTTCATACCCTTGGTAAATACTTAGTATCTTAGTTAGGGTTTCCATTGCTGTGAAGAGACACCATGACCACAGCAACTCTCATAAAGGACAACATTTAATTGAATCACTTTCAGTGATTCAGTCCATTATCATAGCAGGAAGCCCAGCAACATACAGGTAGACATGGTGCTGGAGAAGGAGCTGAGAGTTCTACATCTTCATCTGAAAGCTGCCAGGAGAAGACTTTCTTCCAGGCAGCTAGGAGGAGGTGCTCAAAGTCCACGCCCACAGTGACACACTTCCTCCAATAGGCCACATCTCCTAATAGTGCCATTCCCTGGACCAAGCATATTCAAACCACCACACTTAGTGAGTTGTCCCTTAAGGGTTATGATCTTATGAAAGTGTGATGTCTAGGTTCTGTGTCCAGAGACCCAGAGAAATGTTAAATTAGAAAAAAAATTTATTGAGAGCTTATGAAGAGAATAAACTTTTTTTTGAGACCCCTAGCATATAGAGGCTGAAGCCAGGCCATCTGTGTTCCAGGAACTTAGCCGACCACAAAAGGGTGGAACTTAGAATGCAGGTAATCTGGTTCTTAGGCTCTGGGTTCCAAGGACAGGCTAGCCACATGATAGAAGCTTAAGGGTGGAACCAAGGATGCAGATAATCTGGTTCTTAGGCTCTGGGTTCCAAGGACAGGCTAACCACATGATAGAAGCTTAAGGGCGGACCCAAGGATGCAGATAATCTGGTTCTTAGGCTCTGGGTTCCAAGGACAGGCTAGCCACATGGTAGATGATTAGATAAGATTAAATTATTAAAAATAAGTACACAGAGTGTTTTCCCACATGATCCTTTCACTGTATTTTTATGATAATGTCTGTTGATGTTTCATGACTTCTTTTATGATTCTCCCTCACACACACACACACACACACACACACACACCCGTTCTGTTTTTTTTTTTTCCCTATATTAACCCTTCTCAATTGGACCAGGGGTCGACACTCCTTGTGAGTCTCAGCCTCAGCCAGCTGATTTCCTGAAAATAAAGCCTTATGCGGTTTGCAGCAAGTTCAGTCTCTCGAGTTTCTTGGTGGCCGTGAATTTTCACGATTTGAGCGAGGGTCTCCCCTCGAGGGGGTCTTTCACTTACCCTTCCCTGTACAAGGATATTTGCTTGGAATTTTTCTAAGTTAAGGAAATATTGGAGAAAGGTATACAAGGTACTAGACTGCAACTAATGAAAATGACAGTGTCTGCTGGGCAGTGGTGGCGCACACCTTTGATCCCAGCACTTGGGAGGCAGAGGCAGGCAGATTTCTGAGTTTGAGGTCTACAGAGTGAGTTCCAGGACAGCCAGGGCTACACAGAGAAACCCTGTCTCGAAAAACAACAACAACAACAAAACAAAAAACAAAACAAAAAAATGACAATGTCCAAAGTTAGGCATGATGGCATACACCTGTAATCTTATTATTCAGGAGGTGAAGACAGGAAGGCCAGAAGTTCAAGGCTACATAGTCAATGGGCTACATAGTAAGTTTCAAGCCAGTCTGAGATATATGAGACCTTAATGTTAAACAAAACAAAACAACAACAAAAAATAGAGAAAACCCTGCCAGTGGCCCTGTCTTAGGGTTTTACTGCTGTGAACAGACACCATGACCAAGGTAACTCTTATAAGGACTACAGTTAATTGGGGCTGGCTTACAGGTTCAGAGGTTCAGAGTTTCAGTTCATTATCATCAAGGGGAATATGGAAGTGTCCAGGCAGGCATGATGCAGGAGAAGCTGAGAGTTCTACCATCTTGTTCTGAAGACAAACAGGAGAAGACTGGCTTCCAGGCATCTAGGACAAGGGTCTTAAAGCCCAGGCCCACAGTGACACACTTCCACCAACAAGGCCACACCTACTCCAACAAGGCCACACCTCCAAATAGTGCCACTCCTTGAGCCAAACATATTCAAACCACCACAGGCCCACTAAATGATTTGAACAGAAAGTTACTGTGTTGTCACACAGTAAAAAAAAAATGGATGGCATAAGATACATAAGAAATGAGGAAAGATAAAAGATAGAATCAAGTGCAACCAGAAGCATTTGCTGTAAATAGGAGAAAGGACACAGCTTTGGAGACTAAGGCAGGGATAGAAAGAGAAGAACTGACAGTAGTCACCAGACCTCAGTGACAACAGGGTTTTTATCAAAGGTAAAACTCAGCAGTTACCTGCTGAGAACATCAGAATGGTTTAGCATTGAAACCTTATGCAAAAAGTTATATGATGAAGCACAAATATAGTAGATGGAAAGCAGAACTGCTTTGAGTGAAGCCAAGTGAGCCCAGACTTTGCCCTTAGAACTGTTGTCTTGTGTTCTTTTCCAGGAAGGGGTACATACCTGCCAAGGTTCACGCTGGGATCAGTCAGAGGACAGCCTTTGCGAAGATCATTCATGGTGATCAATTGGCATCTACTTCCCTGCCTTCTGGCTTCTTTCTTTCCTTTCTTTTCTTTCTTTTTTGATTTCTTACTAGCTCTTCCCTAGCTCCCTCTCTTGCTTTCATGTTCTCTCTCTTTTCCTTAACAGGCTCACATGCAGTCGGACTGGTTCCGAACTCCTCCTGAGACTTCTGTTTCAGTTTCCTGCGTTTCTGGAATTAGAGGTGTGGACCAATCACACCTAGTTGTCTCCTGACTTTTGCTCTGCTGTCTGCATTGGTTTTTTTTTTTTTTTTTTTTTTTTTTTTTTTTGGTTTTTCGAGACAGGGTTTCTCTGTGTAGTCCGGGCTGTCCTGGAACTCGCTCGGTAGACCAGGCTGACCTCGAACTCAGAAATCCGCCTGCCTCTGCCTCCCAAGTGCTGGGACTAAAGGCGTGCGCCACCACCTCCCAGATGCTGTCTGCATTGTTAACCTTTCCCACATTCTTTGCAACTGCAATTTCCTCTCTTTGTGTAGTCATAAAATTCCCTTATCTTATGCTGACAAAACTGCTGTCTCTCCCTAGCCCTCCCTTTCCTTCCCTGCTTTTATCTTCCAGGGTCATACAGTTTGGGGTGGGGAGAAAAGCTCCTAGAGTCATCTCAAACTAAGGAAAAGTCCACCCAAGATTTCCATACATTAGACCAGTCCTATGGCTACACTCAATCTCTTCAGTGTTCAAAGAGCCAACAATATCAAAACAGACCCAAGGTCAGGGAATTGGCCCTGTGAGTCTGGATTCAGAGAAGGTAAAAGCTAGTGGAGTTAAAAATCCAGGAGGAAAGATGGCTTATTGGGGGTCAATATGGATAATGGGATGTGTATTTAGATAGAAAGAATATGAACTAGAACCCAAAGAGCTGAGTGGATTCATATCTTTTTTTTTTTTTTTTTTTTTTTTTCGAGACAGGGTTCTCTGTGTCGTCCTGGCTTATCCTGGAACTCACTCTGTAGACCAGGCTGGCCTCAAACTCAGAAATCGGTCTGCCTCTGCCTCCCAAGTGCTGGGATTAAAGGCGTGCGTCACCACTGCCCGGCAAAGTTTTGTTTTTGGTTTTTTGTTTTGTTTTTTTCCTGTGAGCAATCGAACTCAGTCGGGAGAGACAGACGGCCACCTCCGACTCCAGAGCGCGGCGACTGCAGTGGTGCGCCACCGCTGGCTGACTCCTATCTTAAATATAAAGTCTCAGTGTGTGCTAACTGACTTGGTGTCTGCTAACTAACAGACACTTGTTCTTTTTGTCTGTCACTTTTTTCCGTTTTCCAATGTTTACTTTTTATGTGATTGTGATTGTGTGCCTGTGGCGTGTGAGTATGGGTGTTTGTGTGCAATGCTCTGGGTTTGGAAGTCAGAAGACAACTTTCAGGAGTTGATCCTCGCCCTCCATCATCATCTTGAAATCTAAGAATTGAACTCAGGCCATCATCAGGCTTGCAAGTCCAGTGGTCTTTCTCCACAGAGCCACCCATTGCACTCAGCCATTTTGCTGGTCCTCAGATTCTTTCGTTGTTTGCTTGCTTGTTTTTCGAGATAGGGTTTCTCTGTGTAGCCCTTGCTGTCCTGGAAATCACCCTGTAGACCAGGTGGGCCTTAGACTCATAGAGATTCACTCACCTCTGCCTCCAGAGTTCTGGAACTAAAGACATGTACTGCCACCACCTGGCTTGGACCTCAGAATTTATATATTATTTTATTTTTTAAATAAATTTTTTATGAGTATACTTATAGCTGTCTTCAGACACCAGAAGAAGGCATTGAATCCCATTACAGATGGTTGTGAGCCACCATGTGGTTGCTGGGAGTTGAACTCAGGACCTCTGGAAGAGCAGTCAATGCTCTTATGCGCTGAGCCATCTCTCCAGCCAGGCTTTCAGGATTTTAAAAAGGGCTGAAGATATAACTCAGTGATAAGTGCTTATCTAACACATGCAAAGGTCTCCGCTTAATTCCTGGTACCTGGAGTAGGGATAGAGAGAAAAACCTGACTGCACCAGAATCAACTGGAAAGGACAGAGGAACTAAACTTTTCCCCAGAACATAACCCAGAGTGACTGAATCTGCATCACATCCTGGAATTAGTCATTTCCCAAAAGAACTTCCAGCGATTCTGACTCACTAGCAGGCTTCAGAGTAACTGGTCTTTAGATTAAAGTTCAAATCCTTTACAGAGCCATGTATCGATGCAGTTAGTTTTATCTCCCCCAATTTATACATTGGATCCCTGTCTCCTAGTACTTAAGAATGTGACTACATTTAGAGACATTTGAAGATGTATCTAAGTTAAAGTGTGACTCTCATAGTGGAACCTAATAATACCTGATTGATGTCCTTATAATAAGAGAGGAAGCCATTAAAAGAAATATCAATAATGCACATACACAGTGACCAAATGAGTATCTATGAAAGAAGGTGGCAATGTGCAAGCCAAGGACCAAGGCCTTAACAATATGCACTTTTTCCTACCTAGATCTGAGACTTCATCCTTTAACAACAACAACAAGACTTCTAGCCTTCTGACCTGAGACCAAACAAGTTTTGTATCTGGTATTTTTTTGTTACGGCAGCTCAAATGGACTAAGACAAAATGTTTGAGTCTGGCCCCAGGTAGTTCTCTCGAGCCTCTGCCACTCTTTGTATCCTCCCTCCCCCTCAGCCATTTTAAATACTGAATCCTCAGGAAACTCCAGCAGTTGATCTCCAGGATTCTATTTAGTGAAATGGTATTAACAAATTATGCCTCTCATAGAGGTTACATGAAGAAACAGATGTGATCCTCTATGGTTAAAATACTTTTTATGGTATCTGTTAAAGAAGGCTGCATCGTGGTGACCACTGCAAGGGAATTTTGTAGCAGAGGAAGGAAGTTAGGTTCAGCTTCAAACATAGGAAGGAAAGAAATGCAGTATGTAGCCAACGGAAAGGCTAGGGGTCAACAAACGGAAAACTACCAAGAGGAAATGTAAAATCTACGGGAATTCTTGCTGCAGGCTGACCAGAGTGATGAGCAGAGAAGAAGGATTTGATCCGACACTGACGGTGGAGGCTGCTAGAGACTCAAATTCTTAGTAAAGCGGCAGTAACTGGACTTAGGACACAATCCAGTGTCTGAGAGGAGGCAGACCCCAGTTTGATTAAGGACTGAGCCTTTGTCACTATGTAACACAATTAACATGATGTGAGCACAGTAAACACACAGTAAATGTCAGCAGCTCCACTCTAATGTCATAAGACATTAACTGCCATTCCAGTGTACAAGATATTTTGTTCCATTTCTATGCCTTATTATGTTCTGAACCGTCAGCTTAAATTCCACTGCTTCATTTATCCAATTTTAGTTGTCCTTCAAGACAGAAGTCTTAGCAAGCTGTGATGCTGCACACTTATAATGTTAGCGCTTGGAAGCAGACACGGGAATAACAAGAGCTCAGAGCCCAGCTTAATGGTGGACACCTTTAATCACAGCACTTAGGTGGCTGAGGCAGGTGGACCTGGATTCGAGGCCATCTGGCTGAGTTCCAGGACAGCCAGAGCTACACAGTAAGACCCGTCTTGAAGGAAAAACCAACTAAACAAACAAATCCGAACCAAAAAAGGTGTTCATAGCCAGCCTTGGCTATAAACAAGTTGGAGGTCATCCTGGGTTACATGAGACCCTAATTGAAAAATAAACTAGCCGGGGGTGGTGGCGCACGCCTTTAATCCAGCACTTGGGAGGCAGAGCAGAGGATTTCTGAGTTCGAGGCCAGCCTGGTCTACAGAGTGAGTTCCAGGACAGCCCGAGCTACACAGAGAAACCCTGTCTCGAAAAAACCAAAAAAAAAAAAAAAAAAAAAAAAAAAAAAAAGAAAAGAAAAATAAACTAATCCCAGCACTTGGGAGGCAGAGGCAGGTAGATTTCTGAGTTCGAGGCCAGCCTGGTCTACAGAGTGAGTTCCAGGACTGTTAGTATTCTGTCTAAACTCCACCCTCCACAGTTACCTGGCAATGGCCAGGTATGCTCCACCCCCACAGCCATCTGGCGGCTGCCGGGTATGCCCCTCCCTACAGTTATAAAAGGGGCTGTCTGGCCCCTCCTCTTTCTCTTGCGCCTGTGACTCGTGCACCTGCAGGTTTTCACTGCCCCTTTCCCCCTCCCCTTCCCCCTCTCTCCACGTGGTCATGGCCGGCCTCCACCTCCACCTCTGCCTCTCTGCTCTCTCTCTCCCTCCTCTTGTTCTCTTCCTCTGTCCTAAATAAATAATGCCCCTCGTGGAACCCTCTGGCCTGGCGTCATCTGTTCCAAGCTGCTGTGCCCGAACACCTAACAAGGACAACAAGGACAGCCAGGCTTACAAGAGAAACCCTGTCTCGAAAAACCAAAAAACTAAAAAAAAAAAAAAAAAAAAAAAAAGAGGAAAAAAAGAAAAAGAAATTAATGCTGAATGAAGTCTAATATAGTCTACTTTGATCTGTGTCCGGGACCCCTCTTGTTGGCTCCCTCAGACAAACGTCACTGCAGGAGTGGGCTCTGGTAGATGAGTGGTAGAGCACTTTAGAGGGAACCTAACTTAAGAGCATCCTGCATGCTTGGCATTCTGGTGGGTTTGTCATCAGAACACGAATAAAAAGAATGACTGAGGATGCAATACAGTTTAGTTGGTAGAATGCTTGTGCCAGCATCAAGTAAAGCAGGTATGGACCACTGCGGCACTTAGGAGATAGAAAGGAGAAGATGAAGAGTTCAAGGTAAACCTGGCCTATGTGAAGCCCTATCTCATAAAACAGAACCCCAAAACAAAACAGCTATGGCCAGAGTTCTTTCTTCCATTCGGCTGGGGAGATAGCTCAGCAGTTAAGAGCTCACTCGTTTTGTGGAGGACCTGAGTTTTGGTTTCTAGAAATCACATAGTGGCTCCATCCCAGGTGTTTTGACTCCCTATCCTGGCCTCTGTGGGCACTGTATTCGTATGATGCCCACACATACACACAGGCAAAACATTCAGAAACATAAAAATGGAAAAGTGTTTGTCATGTGAGCCTGATGAGTTCAGTCCCTAATCTGATCCCATAGTACATAGAGAGAACTGACTTTCAAAGTTGTCCCCTGACCTACATGCACACACACAGACACACAAAACTAAGTTAATATTTTACACTTTGAAACAAGGTGTCTCTAGGTTGCCCTTGAACTTGCTGTATACCCTAGGCTGGCTTCCACCTTTCTGGTTCAGCCTCCCAAGCAACGGAGAGCACTGGTGTCCATCACCAGACCTGGCTTATGGTGCAGCAAGGTTTAGGAGTGTTTCTATACCAACGAAAACATCCAAAGAATCCCTAGGTTTGTGCTTTGGTTGTATTTTCTGTTTCCTTGAGACAGGCTGTGCTCTAGCTTGTGATTCCGAAGCTTCAGCTTCCCAAGTGTTAGGATTGCAGGCCTGAACCACTTTGCCTGGCCATCACAAGGAATTTTAAATCGACGTTGGCTTTTAGAAAATCAGTATGACAGCAAAATACAGTGAAAGGATTTGAGGAAGAAAATGGAAAGGAATTTAGCAAACGATTGCAGTAACCCTGGAAACAAGAAAAGTTCTCAACAGAGAGAGTAGCAGTGTTTCTAAAAGACATGCTCTTAAGCTAAGCCTGATGAAGCATACCTATGATTCTAGCACCTGGAAGTCTGTTGAAAACAGTGAGTTTGAGGCCAGCCTGGGCTACATGGTAAGGCTCTGGCTTTAAAAACAAATGAACAAAAATACAAATAAAAAAAAAAATCTCAATTAAAAAAACAAAATGGTAAAAAAAAAAAATCTCTAAGCAGAAGATTTTGGAGATTACAAGGAATGGATACAAATAGGTTTGAAT